>JAPYYT010000943.1:0-66507 GCA_030522565.1 Ceratosolen corneri
TAGTCGAAAGTAGTCGAAAGTAGTCGAAAACGGGACTCGTTGAGTTTTGTAACGACGACGCTGATTGTTTAGTTTACGAACATTGTAAACACAACGGAGATGTGTTTGACATTGTATTTATACCAATTTTGCGTGCATTATCATATTTCGTAAAAGTTTTATAATTAAAAAATGGGTATAGAGAGATTATACAAATTACACTTGACAGAAATCGCTTCAATTGTATTTTATTTGAACAGAATAATTTGTAATTTATTTTCTGAATTTCATTGTATTGACTCTTGATAGATTATATTTTATTTATTTTTAATTAAGTTATACGAATTTTAAGTAAATTGAAGCACGTAAAAGAAATATTAATTTAGAGGACTATACTACTATTATTAAGAGATTCGAAGAAACATACTTTTTATTTTCAATAACATATATTTTATAAAAATATCATTAATTACATGGGATGACTCTGCACTCGTGCATCGGTCGTTTTACCGAAATTAATAAATGTTTACATTTTTCACTAATATTTTATTAAGATAAATTAGCTGTTATACCGACAACTTTTCGACAAAATTATGAATCCAACAAAATGTGAGGAAAAAGCTATACACTAGTATCATATTGTCAATGGGTTTTTCCAAAAATGCAGTTCATACATACCGTTTCCTATTATCCCTAGCAATATTTACGTACTCTTCTAAAACAATTAGATATAAGATGATATGCGTTATTCTACTTTAATAAAAAAGTATGTCAACAGTCAAATACACATTAACATAAAGTAAAACAAAAGTTTTGCATATATAAGTTTGATAAATAATTATACCTAATTATTAATATTTTATGTATGTTATTTTATTAATATGTAAATTATCATTTACATTATCGTAAAACATTGTTTCTATTGGTTTCCATAAAAAATAATCAAATTAAATAACTTATTTATTGAATAAAAAAAAAATCATTTGAAAATTATTTTTTTTAATTTTTCATAATAAATAATTCTATAAAATTTAATAAGTAAATGGAAGAAATATAGTATTGTCATTATTTTTATTCCATTATCTACATATTTATTTTACCTATAAGAGAAAAAAGAAATTCATTTTATTCATTTATTATATAAAATTATTTATTTATAAATATTATAAATTTAGCAATCTAAATTTTAATATAAATAATTATAAATTATAAATTATTATGTATATATTACTTTTTTTTTAATGTTTAACAATAATATAATATTATTATACCATAAAATTTATTATTTTTATTAAGTAAATAAGGTATTAGTATCACCACTAAGAATATTATAAATAATGATATAATATATATAAAACAAATTTATCATGAAATATTAATATTATATAACGACACTATAATTTATTATTATTGAATATAAAATTATTGGATTGGTTATAATAATAAATTTATGTAAAGCAAAAAATGAAAAAATGTTAATGTTAAGAAAGTATAAAGTATAGTAATTTCATAACAAAATAATGTAAGAATATTTTCCATTTTTATTTCTATTTATACTAGATCTTTCTGAAACAATAAAAATTAAATATTTAAGTAATATTTGATTGTCTTTTACAGAAATCTTCTAGAATATAATATCGTAAAGTTTACAATAAAATTCTTAAATAAAATTAAAAAAAATGTTTTTTGAAAATTATTTGTAGTTTTAATGTTAGCCGGTCTTAAAGATTAAGTTTCCACCAGAACTAATCTGAAAAGTATTTCACAATTGTACTTGTAGCTCAAAAAATTTTTTAGTAAAAAAATACGTAAAACTTTTATAAAAATAATGATATAAAAATGCAACTAAACATGTATAAAAAATTTTTCAGAAAAAACATTAAAAAAAAGTTTTATTTTACAACAGCTACGATTTTCCATTTGAAATTTTACTATCTGCCTTTACTAAAAACTCGAAAGTTTGAACGCGAGACATTTTTTAAATACATAACTTGAATATCAATACTATATATTTGTTTTTGACTATCTTACTGATTAACAACTCCAATATTATATTCAGAGAATTGTACATTAATTTGACTATTATAACTCAATATCAAACCACTCAACTAATTAAAATAATACCGAGGGAAAAATTAATGTTAAAACGTAAATTATTATGAGTTTCACTAGAAAACTAATAGTTACTTTAGCAATAAAGATATTCATTTAAAACTTGCATATATCTTTTACAACATGGAAAACAATTTTTTTTATATAGTATAATAAATTTTTAACCATGAAAAATTAATTACCAATTTAATGAATTCAATCAGTTTGAAAGCAATTACAAATATTATTAATTTATTTAACTGAAATGAATAAAAACCCCAAATGATAGAAATATTCCAGTAGTATTTTTCAAGATCCGGGTAGGAATATATTAGAAATTTTACTTATATAGTTCTTTGCTAATGAATTAATAAAATATACCAATAGAATTTTTTATAATATATTACAACATGTATAAATAATATTTAAACGTTAATTTTCTTTAAATGACTTTTCTCTTCGAGTTTCTGTATTATTAAACAAAAATATGAATCAATGGGACTCATAAAAATAAACATAATTAAATAAGTTATATAATTAATAAAAATAATTTGTGAAACTTAGACAAACCGAAAAATCTAAAACGCTCTTATAGAAATAACGAAAGAGGAAATGGCAAAATAAATTATTAAAATATTAATAATACTCATTAATTGTTTATCATTTGCATACTCGTAATTGCATATATCGTTATAAATGTAATTGGATTATCACATGATAGTTCTTTTACAAATTGCGAGCATAGATAGTTAATTACGTAAATTCACACTGTTGTTTTTCTATAAAATAAATTATAACTAATTCATCGGTAAAAACTATATCATAACTAAATATATAAAATATAATTAAATTATATATCATAACTTTATCATTATATAGTATAATATATATAACTAAATCATCGGTTCTGAACACATTCCAAGGATATTGATTGACAAAAGAGTACACATAAGAAATGAAGACTTAATTTATAACACACGTGTACGATATTTTATAAGTGATAATATAATTTTATTATGGATACTGTGTTAAATATAACTTATGACATTGTTACTACTTTATTAGTTGTTTATTATTACATGTATGTTATCATTGTTTATGTATAATAATATTAGTAGAGTATATCCGTAAATATATAAATCAAAATAGAAATCTCAAGAGATAATTATACATCTAACTTCATTTATAAAAAATTATTTATTTTTTAAATAGATGTACCATTTTTTTAGAAGTAATTATTTTAATAAAACAATAAGTTTTATATGCGAATTTGTAGTATATTTAACAATTACTAATCTATTTAAATTTTTGCAACAGAAAACGTATAAAATATCGAAAAAATAAATACATTTCTGTTTGGCGTGATAGATTATTATGTTTTCTCACTATTGGCTAATTTTTATGTTAAATATTAAAGTTTTACAATATATATATATTGCAATTTATATAATGCAAAATTGGGATACATATAGTCATAAAACCGTATAAAAATATAAGTCATTTTTCCAGATATTTCTCTTTTCTGTCTTTTCGATATCTCATTGATGTATAGTTCTTTAGAAATATCTAATCCAATAATTATTTTAATGCTTTTTAATAGGTATAATGGTTAATTCGACTTTTTTAAAACATAGTTCTGTGTAACATGCAATTCATATCTTTGATAACGTATTGGCATTTAATTGCTTTACTTAATCTTGTAATTAAGCAATTGTAATAAAATGAATTATTTAACGTGTTGCTATAAGGTCATTAACGAGTAATGCTTGTGGCATTAAAAATATATTATAACAAAAATTTCACAACATAATTTTTAAAGATATAAGTATTTAATTAAATTATTTTAAATTACCATTTAAATTTTTATACTATCATATTACCATTTAAATTTTTATACTATCATATTTATAAAAAATTTTTACAGTTTTTTATTTTATTATAATTAAAAAATTCCATTATCACAAGAAATATCTTTTTTACATTTATGGTTATGAAATAAATCATACTTTTGAAATTAAGTAAAATTAAGGGATATTTTAGTTTGTCGGAAATTTCAATTTCATAATAAATATGATAAATTTTTAAAAATATTTTTAAGTTCTTAATTAAGGATTATTTATTATTCTAAGGATAAGTTATTATTCAAGGATGTAAATAGTAAATTTGAGAAAAATTATTTTGTTAAATTTCTAAAGTTTTTTACGATATTAGTAGAAGTATTTGTTTCAAACATTAATTTTGTTTAATAAAAATCTTTGTAATATTATTTTAATATATTACATGTACTCTACTTTTATGGCCTAATAGTTGGATCTTTATATTAATTTCAAGTAACGACAGAATTATATCTTAAATTTTAACACATTATAAGGTCATAAATAATTGTAGCTATGATTATTAATAATTGATCATGAAATATATCGGTAAAGTTTAATCAATGTAATGAATGAACTGATTATTGAATAACTATTGTTCATTTGATTTTTTGTATATCTATGAGTTTTTACAACTCTAAAATTTTAAACAATTATAAACTTGATTTATATATAATGTAATTTTAAAACAATGTACACAATATAATGTATTATTAAAACAAAATTAGAGAAAACTTAAATTTAATAATAAGTAATAAAGCTTTTTTACTACATTTCAACTGATCCCATCACGTGATATTTAGTTTGCATATTTAAGTACTTGACTTTTTCAGATAAGTAATTTAATTTTTAATAATAATTGTTCCCCGTAACTTCTAAATAATATTAAAAGCTATTTAAATAAATATTTCCGCAGAAATAAATTCAAAATGTAGAAAGTATTTTAGTAAAGTAAATTTAAATTTTTTAAACAAAAGACGAAATGAAAAAATTTTTAAATAAGAACATTTTATTATATATCTATTTTTTACTTCGTATTATTAGTATTTATGTTAAAAAAAACAAAAACAAAATTTAATATATTTAGGCTGATTTTATAGATTATAATCCATTCTTAAACATTCCATAAATTTTACATAAACAATCCGTAGATGTATTTTATTAAGTAATATAAGAAAAATAAAGGCAATTATAGTTTATATATTGATAAGGCTATTAATTATATTAAGAGTTAAGAGAACAAGATCTCTTCATCGTGTGTTAGAGCTATATAGTCGACTATTACGACGTACTATTTCTTAATATAACAATAAAGATACTTATTTAATAATTCGTATAGGAATTATATCGATTAGAAACCGTATACGAACACTTATTTTTTACAGCAACAATGCTTTCGATCTGCACATACATTACTAAAAAATGCACCCTTAACCACAACGAGCAGATAATAACTGTTGTACATAATCGTTAAGAAAGATGTAAGAGCTTATGAGTGGCTTATTAACATTATACAAGATCGAGCGCCAATAAATAAGCTTTGACATACTATTTTATCAGCCCCATTGATATATTCATGTCTTGCAATAAAGTTCTTTACGTTTAAAGACAATGTTTTACTTCCTTTTATTTCTATATTACTCCGTAATATCAAACATGTATAATAATTATCTTAATAATTATTATTAATAAATACTCTACGTGTATCGTAAAAACCTTCTCTTGCGATATTTTATTACAAAGTTTATGACATTAAAGCTATCTATATAAAAAGTCAATAAAACTTTTTATCTAACTATTTATTTAGGTTGTATTATTTTTCTATTGATTTTTTCACAAAAACGTTTTCACGTGAGAAAATACATTAAATTAAAATTAGATAATAATTTAGATAGAAAAAAATAAATATTTAAAATTCTCTGTAATACGTATAAAAACGTAGAATAGATAAATTAAGAAAATATAAAATATCAATATTTTTGTTTATAAAAAATGAATACATTTACATGATTTTACATTGCTCTGTAAAACACAATAAACTAAATAATTAAACTATTATAAAATCAACTGATATACAATCATTTCAGTTTATATTTTAATTATATTTTAAAGAACTTCAATTAATAAATACTTTTAAAAGTTCAACTTATAAATCTAAATGTCTATTAACAAAAATTTCTATAAAATTTATTGATATTATTTTTAGTTTGTGCTTAATAAACATAAAAAAGTTAATAACTTTGTAAGTTATATATAAAATAACAGACTACTTAATAAAAGAATAAAAATCATTAGAAATTTAAAATTAATTTTCCGAAGCGTATCAATACATTACTTAAGAAAATAAATATTTGATTAAGTAGTTTCATCAATTTAATTTTAAATAATAATAATAAAAATAATAGATCACAACCTTACAACTTCATTTATTCAATTATAACCAATATTATAACATAAATTAAACCAATTCATGACCAAATTGTATTTGTGTTAAAAATATATTTAATTAAATTTTTTATTGTAAATGTTGTAATAAGTAAAAATAAATTTTACATTGCTTTGTGATAATTGTAAGTTATGTTTGTTCAATATTTATCTACAAAACTATCATTAATCAAGTACTTTACATAGAATTCTTAAAATTAATTTTAAATTTGTTTTTGGTAGTAACAGAATATGTAAAAATCAATGTAAATACTTCAAATTGATTTTTTATTAATAAATTCTAACTCTACATTACATAACGTTTCGAAATACGGTTTAAATTATATATTTTTTGTTCATTTACAAAAATTTTTTTAGAAAATTCATAAAAAAACTTGACATAGTAAGAGGAAAAAGGTAGAAATGAAGCAGAAGAGACGAGAGTAATAGTAATTTCCATTTTTATAACAATAGAAAATATATAACATAAGTCAATATGGAAAAATTATTTATACAAATTGTATAAGAAATATATAACTTGAATATTAAATTGAAAATATTTTCGTTAAAATTTCTCACAATAATGTATTGTATAATATAAATTGATTTCCATTTAAAATTTCAAAAGCTATTTTTAAAATAATTTTGTTATTGCTAATAATTTAATAAAAATATTATATACTATTGTACTTGAGTACTACTGTATTTAAATCATATATATATATATATATATATATATCAAAATTTATATATATATATATATATATAACCATTTATGTCTATGTCCAATGTAATTAATTGAAAAATAATTGAATTAAATATAAAAATAATATGTTGAATGTGAATATACGCCTTAATTATAAATTTGAAATTTAATAACTATCATGCATGTAAAATGGTAGTAACAAACTTAATTAGAAGTATGGGTTTTAGAAAATTTTCTTTTATGAACATTTAAACATTAAAAACATTTTTTCGACTGTAAATGATATCATGCTACATATAATAAAAATAAGTTCAATTTTTTGATATACATATAATGTGTAAACTAATTATAATATTTAATATGTAATTATTAATTATTTTTAAATCAAATTACTATTAAATTTTTAAATCTTTAAAAAAAAATATTTGCATTTTATATAATACTGATTATTAATAATAATTATCTAAATAACCATTTAAAATATTTATTATAAATTCAAAAGTAATTTAATTTAAATATTATGCTGTAGCAGAGATACCTTTTTCCTTATAATGTTTAAATTTTAACCTTCTTTATAAAATTATAATTTATTTTAAATGCTATGCTTTGTTTCTCATCATTAATTTTTGAAACTAATTTGAGAATAATTTACAATATTAGATTTTAATCTTTAAGTATAAATTTAAAAATTCCAGAATAAATATTAAAATATTTATGAAGATTTGGTAATATATTTTAAGTATAAGAATTTAATTATTTTATTTATTAATACTATCGATTATCAATAATTTTAAATAAATAATTAATAAAAGAATTTATATTTTTCATTTTACATTTTACGATTTTATGATCAATAATGTACTATATAGAAAAATTATGATTTATCTATAACTAAAGACTTACGTATCGTCTATGTTTATTGTTTTTATATAAAAGATACGTTGTATTTTTTCAATTATTCTGCAAATATTTATTTACAAAGATAGTATAAACGAATAACTTAATTATTTATTAAATAGTTTTCGTTAATGATCGGACGACCTTGATGTATGATGAAGCAGCTTAAATTGACAGGGTAGAACCTCTGTACCCAAGGCTCGAACTTCTAAGGGGCGACTTCGGGGCTCCTGGAAAATAGGTTCTTGTAGGATAAATGAAAGAAACTCTATAAATAGAATTTTCATACTAGTATGTTATAAATGAAAATTAATTATGGATGATTGTTATATCTGGATTTCCAGTTACGTTGGTTGCTATGTATTGTGCATTGTTAAGTATAGTGTTGTATTGGTGTGCATTAATAAATATTGTTATATAAGTATAAGCATTATGCATTAGAAAAAGGAATAACTATGTTACATTGAGTTTTTTTAAATTTAGTGGATTAAAGTCAAAGATAGCATTTAATCCATACAAGAAGTTTAAATCTATTCTATTTAATCAATAAAAATAGTAGAAATAAATAAAACAATAGTCTGCTAAATAATGTTGATAAGAGAGATCGTAGACCTACCTGTATAATAACCATAAGTACCATAAAAATAATGCTACAGGTTACTCCGATGGACATTAAAACAAAAAAAATGACGTACGCAATTATTGTCAATAAGACGAATGTAATTGTGTTAAAAATAGAACTTTGGAGGCTTAGGTATTAATGCTATTACACGATTCGTAGTAACCACTTTTGCACCTACATTAATCACAGTATTTTCATTATGAAAATTTAAATGGCCATCATGAATCAATGGATGTTTGCAATTAATTCTATACAGAGGTCTTTTACAATAAAATATTTTCTTACATTTTGTTATTTTACGAGATAGTTGCAATTTTTTATAACAAAATCATTTATAATATATTTAATATTTTAATGCTCAAAGAATATTTTTAAAAAATAAAAAAAAAATTCATTTATATTTAATGTAAAATCAAGTTTAAATGAAATAAATTATTGGGATTTGTGTCAAAATAGGCATTTTTCAGACTTTGATGTAATTTGTTTAAATACAGATCAAGCCCAATAAATTATATAATAGAGTAAAAATAATAGAACAAATACATTTTTTTAGTAATAAATTTACAAAATTCATACAAACTACTACAATTAAAATAACCTTAACTAACTGAAATACAAAAAACTACTAATTCACAATAGTTTTCTGAAAACGATTTCATTACATATTACTTATGGTTGCACATTTTTAATTTAATATACTATTTTTGTAAATAATTATAGATTACAAAAATCTTCATCTGCATTTGTATAAAATTACATTGATAGGTCCGACATTTTTAATTAGCAAATGCAATACTATTCGATATACATCCACATGTTATTTAACAACAATTCATATTTTTGTAAGAAATTAAAAAAACTTTTTTCAATGTATAAAAATTAAATGCATTCTTATTCTATAATTACCGATACATTTTATAATATTTTTAACAACTAATTTAATAATACATAGATTAAAATATGGATGTATCTCATCAAAGGTAAATCACAATTATTTTACTCATCTTTTATTATAGATCTAAATTAGAAAATTTAGAATGTTTTACATTGTTAAAAATTAAGTAAAATTGAACAAATTAATGTAGTGAGAAACACCTAACAGCATACAATTTAAAAAATGTAGGGAAATTATAATATATCAAATATTATAATCTATACATTCTTATATTTTATTAATACTTACTATAGTCTACATTTTTATTGATTACTATTTTGTGAATAATTCATTATATATTATATAATTTAAATATTATAATTGAAATATTGTATTATAAAGGTTCGTTAATTTGTTTATAATTTTAATACGAATCTCTAAAATTTGTAACTTCATTGTACAAAAAAGTAAACAATATCAGGCATCATTTACAGTTCAAGTACATTTTTAAGTATAATCCATTAATCTAGCAGAATTAGGAAAAATAATATAGCGACATAATTTTATTTTATAAAAATATATTTATGCTAATTCAATATTTTATAAATTTATAAATATTTTAAATCAATTATTCCATTACTTAAAAGAATAAATTCTATTAATATGCTCAATGATCCATGAATTTTAAAATCCAAATTATTTTTTAGGAGAACTATCTTTCCTTTTAAATATTCCATGTATTAAACATGTATACTTTTGTTTTAAAATACTTTTGAAAGAGGTTCAAATATATTGAAAAAGACGTTATATAATTTATATTATTAATTGTATAGAAAAATGCATTAGGTATTTATTGAATATAAATAAATATTTTTATAGTATAGAAATTGACATAAATTAATTTAAATTTTCATTAAATATTAATTATTCAAAGACATATTTTATATTTTAATGTAAATTTGTTATACATAAATTTCATTTAATTATTTAAAATACGGCTACATATTGAAACTTATTATTATTTTTAAGTTCATTCCAATGTATTTATATTTACTTCTTTTATAAATTAAAATAAGGTAAAATATTGTATTATAACAATAAAATGATTACCTACAATTATACTTACCAACAATTATATTTAATGATATTTTGGTAGATTATTGCGTATAAATATTTATACAATAAAAATAGTAGTTTAAGAATAATAAGTTAGATAATAAATCAGATAAAAATTCAATCGTTTCTAAATATAGTTTCTGTAGTAGATTTGATGAAGAGAAATTTTTCAAATTGTAAAACGAAATAAATAAATTAATAAAGAAATATATAAATATTAAATATATATGTAATTAAATAATAAAACAAAATCGAAAATATTAATTTTCATACATATTAAAAATATTTATAAAGAATGTATATTTTTTAATTTATATTGTTTATACTGCTTACAACTAAACATAAATATGATAATGTATCTAATTAATTTTCAATCATATTAAATATAAAGTAATTGAAATTTACATTTAATTTTATCTTGTATAAATTTATTTTATTTATATTATTTTAAACTCCGATCTTTGAACAAGTTATAGACTTATTTTTAACAGTTACAAATTTATTATTTCATTGTACTTCATCTTTATGTTGAAATCAATCAATGCTTTGTATTTTTAATTACAATACTCTATTATGTTATATTACATGAAATTATTTGAAATACTGTTTCAGTAATTATTAGAAATTTTTCAAAATATAGATGTAACATTTAAGATTTAAATAAATAGTGATATTTTTAAAACACCCAATTTATTATAAATCTTTAAACAATTGTAATAATTATTGATTGTTGGCATTCTAATCAACTCAATTGATTAATATCTTTTTATAGAATCTCATAAACAATAAGTTACTGCTTCTATAAGTTTTTATCTTATTTTTATTTAGAGTTTTAAAAAATATAATGCTTCAATACTAACATAATTAGTTTTCTTTATTGTTTAAAATAGTTTTTCGATATACTAGATGAATGTTATATTTATACAAAACCAGACTGATTTCGATTATTTTTAAATCACATATACTACTAAATTGTTTATTCAAATGATGTATGTTCTATAAATTTTATTGACTGACTACCATAAATGTTAATATTCTGATCATCTATAAATGTTTTATTTATAAATATTACAATTTTTTTTTAAAGTAATTAAATGATATTAATAATAGTTTTATACATTTAATTAACTATAATTACCGTACAATCTTTAATAATAAATGTACTATTTTGTTTTTTATTTGAAAGAAATATATAAACACAAAGTAGGTAAATTAATTTTTTTTCAAATAAATAATAATAATAATAATACTTATAATATATTAAT
The DNA here is from genome assembly GCA_030522565.1 of Ceratosolen corneri. Lineage (NCBI taxonomy): Eukaryota > Metazoa > Arthropoda > Insecta > Hymenoptera > Agaonidae > Ceratosolen > Ceratosolen corneri. The sequence continues at coordinate 11,849 of JAPYYT010000943.1, forward strand.
TTTATTTTACCTCGTTGAAATAATTTATATTTACATCCCACTATCTTCGAAAGGTGTAATACTATTGAAAATCCCGAAAATACCATTTCTTTAACAAAATCTTTTACTAAAATGTTATTCAAATATACTAAAAAAATATATTTACAATTTTATCTTCTAAATTAAAGATCAAGTAAAATTTTTGTTTAGGTATAATATACAATACGTTGAAAAAATGCGTTGCCTCTACAGTACTTACCTTACATATCGTGAGTTTATGCTTCTGAGAATCTGAGAATTGACATATCTACATAATATCTATATTTTTGTAAGATGCGTCATTGAATTGTAGATTTAATCAGGCATTAATTGCATTATGTTATATCTCGGATGTATTTCCATGCCTCTATTTGTCCAGTTACGCCTAAAACGATTTCAGAAAAAAATTGAAATAAGAATGACTAATTTAAAGATCATAATTTCGACAAGTCGTTAGATACCAAATTCTGATGAAAAGTAGTCACAATAAAATCATTTTGTCTTCACCACTAATAAATTCAATTATTTAATTTGTATGAAACGGAACCAATTTTTTAAATATTAATTTAATTTTCATTAATATCTACATTTTCACAATTACATCAATAAAAATAAATAGAATAATTTCTTGTTTCCTTATTAAGTGATCTTATATGATATAAAAATATATATTGTTTTATTTTAGACGCACATACATGAATCAAAAATATTCATTTATAATAATTATGTTCTCATACAATAATTTATTTTCGAATTAAATAAAAGATTTTAAACAAATTTATAATAATATAATTTATAATGATCTAATGAGCACTGTATTTTTTATTTAAATTATTTCTATACTTCTTATGCTGTGTTAAATTCATATTTGTATTTCAAATTAAAGAATTTTTTTATGTATAACTTAAAATTAATATTATTTAATATTTTAAAGACATAAAAAAATCATTAAAGTATAAAAGCTATATTTTTATAACAAATTTTTTTGTATTTGTTGGCCAAAACATTATAACGAAATAATACCCTGAAAATGTATAATTAATAACATATAAAAAATATCTATCTTGTAATTAGTATAAAACTAATTATTATGATTTAATATTATCAATTAATATGTAAAAATTATACAATATACAAATATATAAAAATGTGCATTGTAATAATAAAATAAAATATATTAAAATATAAAAGAATATTTAAAATGGTTCATATGATAATATTATATGAAGATACTTTCTATATTTTATATAAATTACAAAGAGAATTGAGACTGCTAAAAAAAATTGTAATGGTTTGAATTAGGATAATGTTTAACCCATTATACTTTCTAACATCACGAAACAATAATTGCTATTCAGATGTAATACGCTTAAATATATTAATTATATTACTTTAAGTACTGTATTTATATATTTTTTAATTATTATATCATATATAAAATAATGTCATAAAATAAATAAATAATCTATATATATATATATATATGTGTGTGTGTTTGCGTGCATGTGTGTATATTTTTGATCGATTTTTTTTAAATTTCATACACCATTAATTAAATAACAATAAGCCAGTAATATATAACTATGCAGTACTATATTTTTTGTGTATATTAAATAAAAACACAATAAATAACATACATTATTAATGTATTCATTAATTTTGTGAAAGTAGCACTTTCTTAATCACATATTTATTGGAAAATGATTATATATCAGTACTAATTTCTTAGTCTAAACATTTAAATTTGTAAATAAATTAATTGAAACAAGTATATATATTTATAAATAATGGAATTTTCATAAAAATGAATATTATATAAATATTATTTTTTACATGAATACAAATTAAACTTAATATATCACTTATTATTTTATATTTATTAATGATAAAACAAATTATTGTAGTATAATTTCAAAATTTTGTAACAATAATAACCTCTAATATAAAATAAAAACACAATTTATATACTTAAAAAAAAATTGAAACTAAAATCTTTAAATTTAATTAAAATTTTAATATATTTCATCTTTAATTTATATGATTTCTATATAAATGTAATTTTAAAGGAACAACTTTCATTGTTTATTTTTTCCATCATTAAACCAGAAAAAAATCTAAACTGTATTGATGTATATTATTACGAAAGTTGCTATTTCTTTTTATAATTAATAAATTGCATTATGCTTATTTAATACAAGTACAAAGAGATCTTTGAAAACAAAAAATGTTTCGACGTTAACAAAAATAGTTCAGTTTTCAGTAAGTAACTTTATAGGCAGTATTATAGCATTTTATAATTTTTATTGTTGATGGTTATTAATTGAAATGCAGTTAATTTGTTGGCTAATTGTTAAAAATTTTATTTGTAGGGCTATGTATTATTTAACAATTATTGAAAATTTCTGTACATAAAATACAAGCTACTTAACTAATTTTTGAATTAATATAAATGTTTCATAATAATATTCGTGACAATGATCAAAATTAAAATCATTCCCATTGTAATATTTTTGGTTTATAATATATTAATACACCGAAAAAATAGTAATGTAGTTTATTTCTAAATTTAAAAACTAAAAACACGATAGTCTAATTCATGTTAGCTAATATTACTCAGGAATTTATTAATAAATCTTCAAGTTCTAATCAAGTACTAAAATAATATATGTGAGAAAGAAGAGAGATATAGAGTAAAATAAAAACAATTATTTATCAGTATTAATGTAACTACATTACCCCATATATTCTTTTATTGAAATATATGCTTGATTATGTAAAAAAATTAATTAATTTTTGTAAATCTTTCGTTTTCAATTTTTAACACAAAAATAAAAATGAAAAATTATTAACAATTCTGTACATGTACATCTTATGAATTTCAATACGAAAATGATAAAAATTAACGTTTCAAAGTAATTATAAAAAGTATATACATAAATAATATAATTATACAAATTTATCAATATCCATAATTTTCAAAATTAACAGTTTCAAATGAAAGTTAATAATAACTAATATATATTGAAAGTTATCATTGGTTTACTTACTTTTTTAAATTTGATTTCTTATTATTAATTGTAACTATTTTACAATGACTGATTGAAAATATTGTTATTATATTCATTGAAAAAAAAGTTCATATATTTTATATTATAATATAAATATTCGATCAAGCATTTACTTCTTTGCATATATTGTCTCTAAAAAAATTAAATATTAATTTTATTTATAACGCAATGAATGACCTACTCAAAATTTACATAATTAAAAATTAAAATTTTGGATTTTAAATAAAATATATACAGATCCTCAATATAAATGTATCTAATCTTCTACTACTTTTGATCTTGAAAGTAGTTTTTTATGGTGCTGGTTACATTGGAAATCATGCCTTCGTAAGATGTAGCAATATTGTTGAAGGTATGTTAAAACTGCAAATATAAATCATTTAAAATGTAAAAATTATGTAAATATTAAAATAATTTATATAATGATTAAATAACTTACCTTTATATCTTCTTCAATTTTTAAGAAATCTATTTTTCGAATATTAAATTCGAATCGATTTTCATAATAGATTTTATAAAGCAAACGTTTAATGTTCATTTTCTGTACAGAAAATTTCCTTTTTGAAAGGAAAATAATCCTGGCCCTTGGAAATTTAATGAGGGATACCTGCTTGTATTGAGCAGCATGTGAAATTCCAAATACTATGAAACAGTATCATGGACCAGCTGATATCATTTTTTTTTATAATGCAGTTAATGTTTCAAACGTAAGTATGTTGTGAAAAATAAATAAATCTATACATCACTACACTCTTAACACAATTCATAAAAATTAGATCATTGGCTTGTAACTTAAGTTTTTTTAATTTAAATTATTGACTTTTTAACAAAAGCTCTTTATTTATTTGAATTTTGATTGCTTTTTTAAATTGACAAAATCACTATAAATTATTTTATTTCAAATAAAAAGTTTTTTTATTACTATAAAAAGCTGTTTCAAAATCTGGGTTTTGATTAAGCCTTTTATTTTTACAGTTCAGTATTGATCAGCAATTCATATAAAATAGAATGTTGAATTTCCAGAAGACTATCAACTTTGTAAGATAATATCCTTCAAAATATAACTGTAAAAGGAGAATGTACATAGGTTTCTATGACAGCAATGAAGAAAAGAGCAAAACTAAGATTTTGTAGATTCATTATACACTACCATCAAAGAACTTGATATTGGTGCATGGTTTTATTTTTGCATCAGCAATCAATAAATTTTACAAATATGCTATGAATTTTAGCATTAATTATCAGTAACAATAGTTTTTTAATTGAAAATCACGCATAGAAATTTGATTCCCGTCCAGTTTTAAAAGTGACAAAAATGCATTCATATGCACTTAAGGATGCAAATGATGGCACCGACAATTATACATTGGTTTCGTTTTTTATTATCGCTTTATCTTTTTTCTTGTTCATTTAGAAATATATATGTACAAAAAACTAAAAAACAAACAAAAAAAGAAGAGTGAAAAAATGGGAATGAGAGACGAAGTACACACGTTTCATTTCTATGGGAATAACAGTATTGTAACTCGCTTTTTTGAAACTACTATTCCTGGTGTAAATACATGACTAAGCAATTATCATAAATTGCTTTATATAAAAACGTTTTTCTTCTTCCTATACCTATCACGATCGACAAGGAAAATAATACAATTTCATATAAACCAAGTGGTTCATACTTATTCGTGAATAGCTTAAAATTTACAAGTAAAATGTAGGTTTAATATCGCTATAGTTTTGTTGACCTATTTTCTTGCATGAATCATAACACTATTTATGCGCTTAATCACACATAAAATAGAAATAACACATGGATATCTTGTGAATATGCGATTCGAATGTGTGCTTTATTGTATATATGGGCGCGAGTATGAGAGAGGGAGAGTAGGAATAAGTATGATGTATACGTGTGGGTGTGGCTGTGTGTATGGTGTGAAAAAGAAAGTGTGTGTGTATGAGAGAGAGAGAGAGAGAGAGAGAGAGAGAGAGAGAGAGAGAGAGAGAGAACGAGGAAGGAAAAGAATGAGATAAGTCTTAACTAGTTCTTGTTTACACTCAACTAATGATCAAAACGCCTTCGGTTAAAATTTGATTGAAACCTGGGTCATATATACTTTGTACGTGTCAGCGCGCTGCCTCCATGAGTTGGGTCCATCATGCGATTCCAATTCGTCTGACCGACGACAAAACCGACCGCACGCATTTTTTCCTGTTCCTTACGCTCTTCCAAATCCGCCCATCGTACCTGTATAAAATTAAAAAATTTTACTTAAAAACTATTTATATTTTTTAATTTAAATTGTTTAAAATGATCAATCTATAGTTTTATCTAATTTATAACAAATATTTAACTTATAATTTTATTATAAATCTCAAACTAAAGTGTTTTTAAATATACAACACTAAGCTAAAAATATATTAATAAAAATTCTGGTTATTTCCAAATTGTACAAAAATATATCAGTGCATGCATTGATATACAAAATTATATTTAAAAATAATAATTTAAATTTGAAGAAATTAAATTAATTAATTATATATATAAAATAAAGCGTTAATATTTAAATGTGTTTAAAATTTCACAATTATGCTTTTTTACATTTTTCTTTAATAATTTAATTTACAATATAATTAATTAATATTTGTTTGTTTTTAATAATATGAAATTCTAAAATCAATAAACAACGCTGCATTGAATTATCGTTTTCTATTATTGCATATGTCAATGAGCATTTAATATTCAACTAATTTTATTATATTACTTACAGTTATGATAAAAATTATAAAATTTGTTCAACTTTCATTTTAAACTGTTACTTGAAATATTATATAAAAATATTTATTTGACAATTACTCCAATTTTGATTTATTTTTGTTACTAGGTATAAATTTTCACCTTTTAAAGAATTATTTTTTGTATATACCCTGTTAGTTACAAAATTATTAACTTTTATTATTTAATGTTTGATAAAAATATAATATTGCATAATTTTTAAAAATATTAAAATATAGTATATTCTTCAAAGATACAAAAATACGATCTTCATTTTTTTATAAGCCTTCAAGTCTAACTGTAGTATAATGGTATTTTGTTATATAAATTACTATATATATATGCATGTGTCATGTATTATTTATTTATATTTTATTAAAGTAAATATTTAGGTTTTAATTTAATAATGTTTAGTATAATTAACAAAGCTTAAATAACTTGTTGATTTTATATCTTCACCCTAGTGTATAATTTATATTATTATTAAAAATAAAATCATTATTTCTTTTTATTTTGATAGAAATAGTATCAAAATAAATATTTTTGTTTGTAATGTTAATATACTGTTTTTAGAAAGTATAATATTTTATTCTTGATTTTAAAATTGTAATAAAAGGTGCACAATATATTAATAATTATGTTTCTTTACATAATTACTAAAAGTATTAAATTTTGGCAAGTATAGTATGTCAAAATGTCGAATGATTATCTATCAGTTTAGTAGTTTTAATGAAAATTAAAATTGATTGATAAAATTGATTTGCTAAAATCGAAATAATAATGTGAAACAGAAAATTTTAATTCCAGATTTTTTTATACTAACTTTTGGGAAAATAAATAAGATTTTTAATAACAATTTCTTTTATTATGTTGAATAGAAGCAGGTATTGTAAAAAGGAATTCATGGCTACTCAAGTTTTCAACATATAAATTTTACAAAAGTATATAAAATTATATATAATAAATTAAATAATGAAATATATATTTAGAAATACTGTTAAATTTTAATAAAATCAAAATTAAAAAAATAAAGGTAACAGTAAAGAAGTAATGAGACACTTTTATATTAAAAAATTTATTTTAAATTATACTTTTATAAAATTTACAATTATTAACATCTTTCCATAAAATGTAATCTTATTTCATAGTTAATTATTACAGCTGGTCTTAAATTTTAATGTTTATAAATATTACTATTTGGATAATTAAGAAATTTTTATTGTGAGAAATAATATAATACTCAATAAAAATTCTAAACATAAAATTTCATACACGTCGATATTTTTTGTACATATTATCCATAAGACTAGAGTAATTAAGGCTATTTACTGGATGGATGTCTCATCCAAAATTTAGAATATATGTAAAATTATATATACTTTTTTTCGAACGTAAATTTTCAAACTTCTAATATGTGATCACTTGATAAATATCGAAAAATTTAATTTTTATAATTTTAAACATTTATTATGTGAATATTTTACAGAAAAATAATTAGTAATTTATACACATAGGTCTTCATGTTCTTTACTGCATATTTTTCAGAAAAAACTTTCCAAACAACTTTTTACATATTATGTATAAAAAAAGTTTATCTTTAAATTCCGAATGCTGATCATTCTATGGTGTAACGACAGTTGCAATAACCTTAGTAAATTTTCAGCTGAAAATTTGATTAATATTAAGCGTTTTTATATCGAAATAAATATTTTTTTTTATTGCCAATAATGACATTTTTTATTTTTTGTAAATACTATTATTATATTTGTGTTAATATTAACGCATATATAAAATACTAAACTACTTAAGCATTATTGACAAGCTAATCGACAGGCAACAATATTAAAATGAAACCAGGTTATTAAACAATATAAAATTATTATACTGATCTTTAGATTTCAAATATTTTTTTAAAAATCAAATAATATAATAAATAACTTATTTGAGTTTTATCCTAAATTACAAAAGAATAAATTTGTTTACAATTATTAATGTAATATTAATTCAAGTTTTCGAAATCTTCACCATTTTTATGAGAACATATTTTTGGGTTGTTATTTCAGGTCAAATCATTTAGACGAAACCTGCAACGCCAATTGAAGGATCATTTCAAAATAATTTGTTTATTATCTCAGTATTCTCATCTAATTTAGAAAAGCAATAAAATGATATACTTTTTTTTTGTTTAAGTGTATGTAATAGCGAATTTAAGATTGATTTAATAAAATAAATACAAATTTTAGAATTGAAATATTACATAACTCTTCTTATTAATATATGCACATAATTCTTTGATTGATCAAAAATTATTTTATGATGGCAATTTAAACTAACGAAATAAAATTATATAATATTTACATTAATTTGTTAATTGTTTTAAACTTATAAAATCAAATAAATATACCTAAATAATTTAGAAGAGTATTCTAATACAATTTATTTAATAGAATTGTATTTACATTCATTAATTATAATATACTATACTATAATAAATTATCAATTATATGAGTTCATTATATTTCTAATTATATAAAGTAACATATATTTAATCTATAAAACTCTAACAAATTTTACTAATAAGTATAAAGTTCAAAATTCATTATTTTAAAAAACAATATAATATTTTCAAGATAAACAAATATTTACGATCAAATTTAAATATGCATAAATATAAATAAAAAAATGGTTACTAATAAAATAAACTATATTTTTACAAATTAATTAAATGAAATATTCGTTTAAATTTTTCAAGCACTAAATATCTATAAATAAAATAAATTGAAGCTTTTAAGAAATTCTTTAAAAAAATACAAATTTACAGAATTTTTTTAAGTGTCAATAAATTTTGACAATTATATTCAATAGTTTTATATTAGTAGAGCTGGTTATTGAAAATAAATTGATATATTAAATTAGCATTATATAATATTAATAAATAAAAATATAAATTTTAAATGTTTTCAATCAACATTACAGATACAGCTCAAAAAAATTAATTAATCCCAAGTGTAAAAATTATAATTTAGAAATAATTATCAGTCGCAGATCATAAGATTTTTTTTTTTTAAATTAATATAATAAAAAACCTATAATATTTGATACCATGGACAATCATAATTTTATTATTTTTGTTTATTAACTAAACAGTTATAATTTTATTTATTTTACTTATATGCATTCAGTTACATTTTTATACAAGTCTCTATTTAATTTATCATGTCAATAAAAATAACCAAATAAATTTAACTTAGTTAAACTATTGTTTTTCTCTAATTTTTCAAATTAATCTTGAAGAAATGACCCTTTAAATTATTATATTTTTGTATTAAATTCATGAAAATGCAATGACAACAATAAAATGTTCCTGATCCTTTGATATCAATTATTAATGCTATAAAACTTATAATGCTTATGTTCTATTTGTATTACAATATAAATACGAGCCTAAGCAATATAACTTTTTAAATAAATTAATGAAATTACTCGTTAAAATTGATTAACATTGTAGGCAAAGATACAAAATATGTTCATTTTCTTACGTGTTTCTTTCCCGAATTATCCTCCGCATCGTAATAGTCAGGAACCTGTAAAAATTCTTCCATTGTTTGAGGTCTATTATCGTGTTTCCGTTTTAATCCATCCAAACGATCTATATAATTCAAAATAATTTCATAACATATCCAAATTAAATTAATTCAATCAAATAATAAAATAAGAAAGAACTACCTAATTTATCTTCTGCCTCCATTTTCTCCCATTTACTGACTCCCTAAAAAAATAAAATATTAGTTATATCATTATATGACTAGTCATACTAAATGTATCATTAAACGAAATTATAATAAAATTGCTAAATCCATTATATTTAATAAATTTTTAATCTTTAATACATTATTTATAATTGTAAAATTTATTTTAAAACGTATTTTTATTTTACACTATAATTTAAATTCAAATTAATTGATATTAAACTTTTGTCTGGACTTAATTCCACATCTGGATTTATTAACTGAATTATATATAGATTAACATTTAATTTATTGATAAACTATAATTTTGAGTAAAAAAATTAATTTTATTTAGAAAAATTATAATTGTTTCAAATAAAATTTTAAATATAAAATAAAATCATTTAAAAATAATAATACATACTCTTTAAAAAATATTTTTTCCTATAATCAAGTCGTCTTTTTATACAATATGTAAAAAAAATAAGCATATTAGTAGTTATATTTATAAAATTATATAACTATAATTTAAGTTATATGTTATATAAACATATTAATATAAAACATTAAGTAAAATCAATATTATTTTACGTATATGCATTTTACATAATATATGTGTATGTATGTATATATACACACGCACACGCATTTATTTCTTGTATTTAATTTAAAATATGAATACATTTGTGTGCTAAAAACTAACATTTTTATTTAAAAAAGAACTTCAAGACTAAACATTTAATATTTATATTTAAAATAATATGTAAAATTAAAAAATGATTAGCTAAATAATTTTTAGAATATTATTCATTTGAAAATATTATTTACAACCAAAGAAATTATTTTTAACCTTTCAGAAATATACCATGAAATTAGTAACACAAGCTTATTATTTATGATATTAATATTTTTAATATAGTTTCTAACTAAGGCAATCAAAGAAAAATATTAAAAATAAATGTTTTATACAAATAATTATGATTTACAGAATAATATTTAAAAATATATTTTTATTTAATTTTATTTTGAATAAATATTATGATTAGGAATATATTGATAAGTTACCGTTTCTTCTATTTCTTCTTGACTATCTTGACTGTCATCATTAGTTGGTGTAGTCTCCTTTTCTTTTTCTTTTTCATTTTCTTTTTCATTTACTTCTTCTTTTAATGTATCTTGAACATCTTCCATTTCAACCTGAAAATTATATATATAATAAATTTTTTTAATGTGTACAACTAGTTTAAATGTACAATCAATTTGTTAAAATTTAGTTAAAAATGGAATATATTAAATATTTCTGTATTAAATTATAGTAGATTTAATTACAATTTTAATACTCAAGTTTAAGTTATAATAAAAATTATTGGCGAAATTACATACTCGTACAATGTGCATTTAATCAGGTAATAACACTTCTTAGAAATAGATATTTAAATTTTATTTAGTTTATTGAAGAATAAATGGTTTACTGTTACAGAACATATTTAATAATTAAATCATTTATATATTTAAAAAGGTTTCATTTTATTTTATAAAAAAAAAAATTATATTTACATCTTCAATAGCTTGTTCTTGAAGTAATGATGTAACATCTAATTTATGATGATGACTAGGTGCTGGTTCAAAATAGTCAACTATTCTATTAATTTCATCTTCTGAACGTTTATGAATATTTCGTTTAAGACATATTTGCACATCCATTTCCATTTCACAAACATAGACCTTGAAGCCCTTCGTTTTTGCAAAGCTCCACATTTCTTCATAATCAGAAATTTTTTCATTAATGCTATCTAATATAATAAAGTTAAAAAAGCCATCAGTAATATTTTTCTTGAATGCTTTAAATAAGTGATTAACATATTCAGGTTCCATTGCCTCTTCATATTTGTACTCCATTTCCTACAATCCAAATAAATTTATTAATAGCATAATCAAAACTGAATACATGAATACTTATTAATATAATATTCTTTCTGGTAAATTATATTTTTGTTTAATTAATGTATCTTAGGAATATATATCATTAACAAAACCCAGTCATACATACATCAATACCATCTTTTTTATTATCCTCGCTTGGTTTAGAGTCTTTTTCAACAAGAAAGTAATCATCAATGCTCAATATTCTTGGTGCTGACCCGCCTTGGGCAATTTCTTTATCCTTTATGAAAAATGTAATGTTTTAATATTGAGATTTTCAACAATATTAAAAACAAGAACTTCTTGAATTATTACAAGCAAATAGATGTCGATATTTAAATATAAATATAATTTTATTATTATTAAATGTTATAAAATAATAGTTTTATCAAACACATTTTAAATACAATTAAGATTTTTTCTTAATACTATAACAATTTTACATTCAATGTTAAGTTTGTGAAATTAAACAAATACTTTACATAAATAGAAGCGGATTCAATATTTTATATTAAGACCGATGCGATGTATTATTATATATTTAATACTTGAGTATATAAATAATATTTTATATTTAAGACATAAGTATAATTAGTTATTAAACTGATAACTACCTTAATCAATTTGGCTACAAAAGATTTTCCACTACCTGGTGGACCTCTAAGAATAATTGCAATCTTGGGTGGCCTCGTCAACCGACCAGGAGTACATAGAATATCATCGACCATTGTAAGATTTGGTGTTTTCGGTAATTCCATAATCTTTGGTGGGATCTCCAATACATTTTGCTTGATTTCTGAAAGACTAAAATAAAAAATATTCCTTAAATACCTAATAATAGAATGAAAGTTTTATATGAAAAAAGCTTTATGAGTAAATTATAATCTATATAGAAATTATATATATTCGAATATTACAATAAATCTACTTAAAGTAGACACTTAAATGTCTACACAAAGAATTTAAGTTAATAATAAATAGAATAATTAATAAATATATTGTGACACATTAAAAAATGTTATAACTTTATATAAAATTATTTAAATCGATGTATAATATAAATAAATAAGGCGTAATCATTGTTTATATAATGTCAAAAGTAATATTTTCTTATCATACATACAATATTAACCTAATTAAAATTAGAATTATTAGAATTTTAAACAAAATGTTGTAATAATAAGAATTATAATATAAGACAGGATTATTTTAATTTTTAGGGAATACTTTTGATAAATTTTTGGGATATTTTCTGAATAAAAATTTAAAAGTTCTTCAGAAAAGATGCCTAAATTTGTGGGTATATTTTTAGTAATTTTAATATAATTAAGATTTAGTTATTTTATTTTTTATACATATTGTGCATGAATACTGACAAATTATTTACTTTGGAAAAATGTTATTTAATTGTAATTTTCTAATGTTGGGAGCATATTAAACTAGCAAAATACTGACAATTTTAATAAATCTGTTTTAAATCATAAAATAGAGTACTATTACTTAATAAAAGTGTTAAAATACATGCAACGCACAAAACTTTGTTTATAACTAAAACGTTTACAAATCGTAATATTTTTTTTTAAATAATTTTGTAGAATTTATTTCTAAAGACATGATATTTTCTATTATTACTGTTTTCTTAATATAAATAAAAATAATTTACTTAAGACATAATATTTATATATATAATATAAAACAGGTGCACATATAAATAAATTATTTTTATTATTAATTACTTAAAAATGTAGTTATTATGTAAATAAATTTTTGTTAATTATTAAATATAAATATTAAAAATATTAAAAAGAAGGTTCTACAAATACATCATAGTTAGATTTTTAAAAATTATTAAAATATTTATAGTATTTACATTAAAATAATTTTCTAAAATACCATTAATGAATTAAATACGTATTGTTTAAATTTTAAATCAACATTTAAAGATTATTAATTAGGGAAAGGACACTTCTATTAAGATACTGAAATATTGGAATTAAAATTTTGAACTTGAGACAAATGTAAATTATAAAGATTTCTACTTTTTAATGTACAAAAAATACATATATGATAAATAAGAAAATAGTAGAACGTAAATGCCAAATTCTTATTTTTCTTTTGTATTGATTTTTAAATATCTTATAATCAAATGTTATATTAAACATTTCTTCTTAAATACATTACAAATATGTAATATAATTTTGTCTGTATTTATGTGTATATATAAACATGTTAAACATAAGTAAACAAATAATCGATCAAATTATTAATAAAAAAACTATACTTTCCGAACACTATTATTTCTTTATTTGTTCTTTCTTTTATGAAAATTCAATAAAATAATGTAGTCAAAACTTAAGTTTATATTGAATATACGATAAAATATTTATTTCCATCTAGCAATTTTTATTTAAATATATTTTTAATATTATTTTAACAATTATTTAACTATAATTTATTTAATTATTTAATATGATTATATAAAAATACTTATATAAAAGTAATGGATAACTTTTCCATAAAAAATGTTTTGAGAAATAAAAATTGAAATGTTTATTATCATGAAAAATTCTTGTTAATTAAACTATTGAAATAGTACTTTTATTTAAATTTAAAATATGAAAATATTTGTAATCTTCATATGTTAAAAAAAATTAATATTTAGGACTATATACATGTATTAATTTCCTTATTAAGTATAAACTATCGTATTAAGAAGATATATTAATTTAGTTATTATAAATATTTATTAAAAAAGAAGTGTAAAATTAATCGATTATTTATTGAAAAAGAACTTCAAACATATTTTCAACTCCAAAATCATTTGAAGGACGAATGCATACCTGGAATCCTGAAGGGGAGAACTGTCTGTTGAAATAATGGCGGCGGAGTCCTGCCAGCTAATATTTCCCTTAGATCTAGTAAAATTTAGATATTTTGATAGAAATATTTATTATACAAATTTTTTTATATAATTTACTAGATTTATTAAATAATTTAAAAGACCATGAACATAAAGTAAAATGTAGTATAAGTAAATGAATCGTTAAAAAAAAACGAATACAAATACTTTTTATAGCAATGTTTAAAATTTCTGATTTAAAGGGATGTGTGAGTTTTATTTAACAAATTTTATATTTATCAGTGGCAAACATTTTTATATTTTGGAGTTTTTTAAACCGTCTTTGGGTACTTTATATATAGAGTAAAAAATGTATATTATAATGTACATAGCTACTACTTTAAATATTAATTTTTACCTGTCATCACTCTTTTCAAGATCTTTCGATTTATTTCCTTTTTCTTCTTGCTCTCTATTCTTTTCTGTTAAATAAATCAAAGGTAATAAGATATTATCAAACTTATATTAGGCGAATAAAAATGTTTTTCACATTGTACATTTTATTATCCTATTTTAAATTCCAACTTAATGACTAAAATTTATTTCTGTCATTTAATAGTTATATTATTCAACAGGTTCAGCGAAGCTGACATGAAAAAAAGTTTATAAAATTCTAATCTGATCTAACAACATACTTACGATCAAATTTTTTAAGTATAATATTTTATGACGTATAATAAATACGAAAAAACAGTAATTGTCGTTTTAGTAAACCCATAAAATTACGATTATAAATGAATTTATCACTAAATTGCAGTATTGAAACCATTTTTTAATAAATGTGAGTATCAATGTAATAAAGATGATAATTAGTTTTTATCGATTTAATTGAAATAAAATTTCAATATAATACTCATTTTTTTCAAATGTTTAAAAATGAATAAAATATTAAGATCTTGTTTACAATTCTGTTTTTACGTATCGCAACAATTTAAAAATCATGTATGGAATACGCAGCGCTGAACCTTTAAAATTATATTGGTTATATATTTTTTGATTATCAATCGAACTAAATGTAATAAAATATTTTATGAAAATTCTAATTCTTACGTTATTACTGAAAAAATCCAGTAAATTACCTGGACTAGAACTCTTTTCCACTACCATCTCATCTTCTTTTTGCTCTGGCAGTGTGTCCCTCTTAGCCCGTAAATCATTATCCTTTTCTGAATTATCATCTTCACAATCTGTTTCCAAAATCCCATCCTGTGAATCTTTTTCAAAATTCTTGTCCTTCGAATCTTTCTCTAAATTCCTGTCTGTCAAATTTTTTTCTGAGCCTTTATCTTTTAACTCTTTTTCCAAAATCCTGTCCTTCATATCTTTTTCTGAATTTTTATTTTTTATATCTTTTTCAATACTTTTGTCTTTTAAATCCTTATCAACTCTATCTTTATACCTATCATCCCTATCCTTTTCATATCCTTTATCTTTATACCTTTCATCTCTATCTTTTTCATAAGGCCGATCCTTGTATCGATCATCTCTATCTTTATATCGATCATCCCGATCCTTGTACCTATCTTCTCGGTCTTTATAACGATCGTCCCTATCTTTATCACGACTTCTGTCTCTATCACGATCTGAAATTCTATAACGATCATCTCTATCTTTGTCACGACTTCGATCACAATAACGATCACTGTCTCGATACCTATCATCTCGATCCTTATCGATTCTATTGCGATCCGTATAACGATCTTCACGTTCTTTTTCGCGATTACGATCTTTATCGCGCAATCTATCATTTAAACGTTCGTCTCTATCTCTATCACGACGCTCATCTCTGTCCTTATCTCTACGACGATCATCTCGATCTTTTTCTCCATCACGACTATCATTCCTTTCTTTTTTATCTTTTAACAATAATTTTGGCTCATCCCATAATGATTTGTCTATCGATCGGGATGGACTTGTCCACATTCTACCAACTTTTTCGCTCCTCTTTCTCATTTCTTCATTATATTCATTTAAATTGTGTTCATTGTCTTCCCAATTTTGAAAATCTTGAATAATATCAGGTATGCTGGGCTTCAGTTTTCCGTGTCCGTAATCAAAAATACCAACGGGTTCTACAAATTCGAAAACACCAACTCTTGTTTCATGTGAGTAATCGATAATTTTTGTGGGTGCCAAGAAGTCTAGTGATTTATCTTGGGATATTTCTCCATGATTATAATTAAATTGTTTACCTACACAAAATTCTGGGCCTGAATTTCTAAAATCTTCATTCATACCCCGTCTCACTAGAATACCAAAACCACTAGATTTCTCAAAAGGGTCGACCGTTTTACTCATATCGATTAAAGATTGATTCGGTGAAATTAGAGGAGCATCGTCCAATCTAGTAGAATTAAAGGAATCTTGAAAATCAAAAGATTGCGCCCTGTTTCGTGTACTTCCAGCTGAAAATTGTTGTAAAGTACTAACAAATTGACCATGTCCAAAGCTTCTATTATCTATATCCATAGACCCATCAGAAAAACCTGTCCCTTTCAAATTTTTGCTAAATGGACTATTATCAGAATCAATATTAAAATTTTTTTCGATTTCCAAATCAGATTGCCCGCTATTATTTGAAGGATCATTGTGATTAATAAAATCTTCATTCAAATTACTTTTCCCATCATTAAACATTGATGAAAAATCATCACACTGGTGATTAGATTCAGCACAAAAATTAGTGTCTAGAGATGATAATTCATTAAGTTTAGGGTTAGAGCCTAATAAATTAGGCACTACACCTAGAAGTCCAGGGCCAATATTTTTGCCATCATCTATAGGTAAGTCATTACTTGGGGAAATATTATTCAGTCCAGAGCCAAAGTTTGTATCTATATTAAGAGGTCCATCTTTTCCGAAGAGTCTATTTGCTCCAAATGGACCAAGAGGACCAAAATTTCTCCCTTTGTTTAATAACCCATCCTTACCAATTAAGGGTTTATTAGGCCCATATAGTCCTGATCGAAAATTTCTATCCCTTTCCATTAGCCCATCTTGACTGCATGTAGATTTATTAAAGCCAAATGAGCCTGGGCCGAAATTTCGATCGTTACCTATAGACCCCTCTTGAACAAAAGGGAATTTATTAGGTCCTGATGGTCCAAAATTTCTTTCTTTATCTAAAGGTCCATCTTCGCCAAATGGAGATATCTTAGATCCAAATGGGCTGGAACTAAAATTTCTATCTTTATCTACTGGCCCATCTTTACCGAACTGAGATTTACTTGATCCAAACGTGCCAGAAGCAAAGTTTCTTTCGATACCAACTGGACCATCTTTACCAAGTGTAAACTTATTTGACCCAAAAGAACTAGGACTAAAGTTTCTATCTTTATCTATCGATCCATCTTTATTAAATAAAGATTTATTAGATCCAAATTTCCCAGGACTAAAGTTCCTATCCTTATCTACAGATCCATCTGCATTAAATGGGGTTGGCTTGTTAAACCCAAATGGTCCAGAACCAAAATTGTTATCAAGATTCGATTGTGGTGCATCTGCATCGAATGATTTAGTACGTGGAAATTGTTCATCTGAATCAAATTGATCATCATCAGACAGACCTGATCGAGAAGGCATCAACATCATAGGGGGAGGATCGATTTTTAAAGTTAGAAGAGATGGAATAGTTGATTTTGAACTTGATGGTCCAGGTGGTTGCTGGTTAAAATTTCCGCGTTGACCGAATGGTGGTGGAGCAGTATTGAATTGGACAGATTTAAATGATGGTTCTTGCCGCCCAAAATTACCAGTTTGACAAGCTGGTGCATTAAACGATCCGTCATTAAGATTGCCATTGTTGAAATCATCCCGAGGTGGTGGATGCTGAAATTTTTTATCAGAATTTTTATTTTCGAAATTACCTTCCTCAGAAATTTCATCGGTGAAAGATGGCGTTGGAGGCTCCTCTAATGTTGTGATAATTGCCACATTCGGTTGTTCTGGAGGCGGTTGTAAATTCATATCTTCTGCTTTGGGATCCTCTGCTCCCATAAAAGGAAGTGTATCGGACTTTTGTTGTTGAATATCAGTACCAAAGTCGCTGTTTTCTTTAACATCTTGATCCGCCGATATCTCCTTGAATTGTTCATTTGGATTAGAAATACTATCACCTTCGGTTGGAATTTGAACAGTTACGGTTTCACCATTAGATTTTAATTCATTCTCACATTGAATCCAAGCAGATTCATCTATCATAGGATTGATTGGTTCTATCGATTCAATAATATCCGAGCTATCATGGTTATCAGAAATTTTAAGTTCAATAGGATCTGCGAGTGTTACATCCTTTTCTACGGTTGGAATATTTATATCAATAGCAATATCCAATTGCTGCTCAGTTGTAGTAGTATCGAATTGTTGTTCATTTTCGGCGTTATCAAGTTTTTGTTTATTCGAGTTAAGTGATTGATCTGAGCATTGAAATTCAGCAATATTGTCAGTGGTAAAATCAGACTCGTTTTTTAATGTTGGCGGTGGTAAATCAAAATTTGGTGAGATTTGATTGATTTCCTTAGATCCAGAATTTTTATTCTGTAGAAAATCATTAGATTCTTTACCTTCTATAAATGAAAATTCTTTCTGCGCTGATGTATTACTAAAATTATCCAAAGGTCCTTCATTACTATTATCATATTTAATTGTTGATAAAAGTTGATTATTGGAATCTTCAAAATCCAAAGGCTTATCAGATAAATTCGATTTTTTATTTAAATCTTTGTTATCTGTATTATCGTTATTTCCAAATATATTAATCTGATCATTAAAATTTGATGAATCGGGTGGGACTTGGTGCGACAATTCAGTTAAATCTTGATTTCCGGAATTTTCTTTATTTAGGAAATCATTTGGACCTCGATTTCCAAAATTCCCGAAATTAAGACCTTTGTTTACAAAATTATTTAGACCTCTATTTCCAAACTCGTTGAGGTTTCTATTTTCGAAGTTATTTGATATTCTAGTTCCAAAGTTATTTGAACTAGTATTACCAAAATCATTTGGTCCTCTATTTCCAAAGTTATTAGAACCTCTGCTTCCAAAATTATTAGAACCATCATTTCCAAAATCATTTGATCCTCTTATATCCTGACCGAATTTGCCACGTATTATACCGCCTAAATCATCTGGGGGATCAAATCCGCCACCTCCCCGAAACTTCGATCCAAATTTTTCATCTCGGAAGTTAACACCTTTTCCAAATACTTTATCTCCTGAAACTTTTTTAAAACTTTCACTAAGTGAACTTGTATTAGAAGATGAATCCATAACGAAATTTCCACTACTTGGTTTAAAAACATCTGTACAGGCTTTTCGCTTTGCCATGAGTTTCTTTAGTTCTGGAGGCATATTATCTTCAGATTGTTGCTGATTAGTGGTTTGCTGCCTATTTACAAATCTATTGTTATCTTTGTTGCCGAAATTATTAAAATTAAATTTATTATAATCATCATTGCAATTTTCGTAATTATTATCATTATTGTAATTATCTTGACTTCTTCCAAAATTCCCACCTTTATTAGATCCACCAAATTTATCACTATCATCGTTTCCTTTATTAAAATCATTTGGATTGACTTGATTGTAGTTATTTCTGTTTCCTTGATTGAAATTATTTCTGTTTCCTCTGTTATTCCAATTCCCTCTATTATTGAAGTTACTACCCTGGTTATCTTCATTTGAACCTTGTCGGAATTGATTGTTATCTTTGACAAGAGGGCCTCTTTGTTGATTTGACTGATTGTTGACAAAACCTGTCCCCAATATATTTGGTGGTGGGCATTTACTCAATTGTTGAATATTGATATTAATAGGAGGTTGTGATACAGGGGGAGGTGGTGGATTCGTATTTAATGGAGGTGGAGGTTGAGTGTATCCCGGTGGCGGCTGCGAAAAATTTGCAGGTGGAAATCCAGGTGGTGGTTGAGAAAAATTAGGTGGTGGAATTTGATGCGGCGGCGGCCCAGTCATTGGTATATGTTGCATACTATACTGAGGCATTTGAGTCGGCATTGGTTGACCCATAGGAGGCATACTTGGATTCATTGCCGGATTATACTGATTCCATTGTGCCCAGGCCTGACTCATATCAGGTTGCATCATTGGTGCCAAAGCGACTTGTGGAGGCACCATTGGCTGCTGCTGTATAGGAATTGTGGGAGCAATTGGGACTGTTGCTGCTGTAGACGTAACTGTGGTATGATCCTGTTTTGTTGTCAGGCCCAATGTTTTACCGATTCCTAATAAATTATTAATAAGTCCCTGATTCTCGGTGCTAGACAGGATGTTTAATATCTTATCACCACCTGGCATATCTTTCTTCTCTGCTTCGGCTTTTGCGGCTGCTGCAAGCTTCTGCTGTTCACGTTTTCGTCGCATTTGTTCACGACGTTCAATTAATTTTTCGCGCCAAGATGTCCATTTGGCTTCGTACTGTTTATATTGAGTCTAGAATATGGAAAATGGGAGCATGATGTCAGAGGAGTGTGAAGGATTAAATAGATATAATGTAACTTAATTGCTAATTTTATATAATTTAATCTAATAACAAATTTTTAATTGTATTTAATAGTGGAAGTTTTTTTAGACTATTAGGTTCAAGATAATTATTTTAATAAAATTGTTTACATTAAAAAAAAAAACTTATTTCATGCATTTTCATTAAGAGTGAATATCACTAAAATTCAATTTTTTTACGCCTATATTTAAAAATACTTCTTACAGAAACAGATATTATTGTTATACTTAATATACTTCTACTTATAAAATAGTTAACGTTGTAAAACAAATTATAAAAATTAATAAAAGAATCGAATACATACTAGTGACAAAATAAGCTGCACTTGTTTTTTTTTAACTGATTAAATTTATATTTTAATTCGAGAAAAAGTTTTAGTCAGATATTTAGAATTATAATGTTAAATTAGTTCAATAACAGACGAAATTAATAAAATTTTTATGTACATTTAAATTCAATTAATTGTATTTAAGCAAAAATAATTATTTAAAATTAGTATTTTAAGAAAATGATTTCTAAAATTAATTTTTCAAAAATATCTTGGTTATTTTGTATATGAAATAAGATCTATTTTTCTATAAGTGATAAATTACAGTAATTATTATTTTTTTAGCATATTTTATTTTTATTAGTATAAAATTATAGAGTATACATTTTCTTTATATTTCTCCACAAAATTTGTGTTTAAAATATTTTCAAATTTTTAAGATGGTGTATTGTGGTATATAGAAAAATATTTATAAACTACATTTTATTTATAAATCATCAACTTATATTAATTAATTAATTAAATAATATAATTAACTAAATAAAAACAGTTTCAAAATATATTTCTATAAATATTTAAGTTGTTCACTTTTTATTCAGAAATATATGTTTTCATAAATCATACATTTTAGAATTCATTAAAATGTAATATTTATACAACTATCATTTAACTGAAACTTAATATAGTTTAATTTAAAAAATAGAAATTATTGTATTAATCTGCTAATTAATTAATATGATTTTAAAATAAAATTAAAATATTTGAATATTCTCTTGTAAGATTAAATTAACGACATGGTTTTATTAATGTAATCATATTCATATTTTTAATTAAACAAGAATTCATATCATTATTGTTGATTTTGATAATTGTTTTTATTAAACAGATTTTTTATGTAAGTACTTTATAAATTTTAATCCTAGATCCAGTTGTATAACTATTAAATATAACAACAAATTTATTATGTATAAATCATTATTAACGGATACACAAAATATTAATTAAATTAGTAATCAAATACTTATTAATGTTACCATTTTTAAACATTTGTAGGATATAAACTAATAGTAAAGTGATTATATAATAGTTTAATCAATATAATACAACTTTCGGAATAACAAGATTTTCTGAATAATTCAATAATTACTAAATTTTATTATTAATTGAAAAAATAAAATTTACAATATTTAATGATAATTATTCTAATAAGGCTGATATTTCAAACTTTCTGATTATATTATATTTTTAACGTTTGAATAAAGTATGCTATTTTTATCAAATTATAATAACTTACATTATTAAAGATTGTATGATATAGATATTTCTAAATAGACATTTAAAAATTTAATATTAACGACATTAATTAAACATTTATATAAGCAAAAAATAATTATAATATACTATATATATTATATTACAATTCTATTTATTATCTATTAATAAGCTTGCATATTATTAATTCAATTAAATATATATTTGATTTACAATGCTGAGATGTTTTATTTTATGATTAACATTTGCCATTAGATTTTTAAATTTAATAGAAAACTACTCTTTAAGAAATGTTAAAATAATTTAAAAACTTGTTAAATATGTAAAATTTCCCTTTATATAAATAAATTCTTTAAGAAAATTGTTTGAAATCATTTTCTTTTATTAATAAAAAATCGTTCAAAAAAATCATTATCAAGACTTCTCTGAATTTTCATAAATTTATACATCATTGAAAAATATCCTAATTTAATATATTACTTCAATTTCGTGTAGGAATGCAATGATTGTTTTGATAACATTTTATTTTTTATGCAGCTCAGTTTTAATTTTTTATTAAATAAATAAAAACGTTATTGAATATTATTCAATCTCCTAATCATGTACAATGTAAAATTAATTTATTAATCAATTACCATTCACTAAAATTATATTTTAAGGCTTTTAAGTTTTTAAATAACAATATATTATTAAAACAATTATCATTTATAAATCAGCAAGAATCTGTCAAATTTCTTTGCTAAATAAAATTCATAAATTTATGGCCAAATAAATATACCTAATAAATATTTTAATATTATGGATTGTATTTATATTATTAATTTGAATTGCTAAATCTCTAACATTTACATTAAATTGTATAAAAATATATTTATAATTAAAGAATTAACTATAATGTTTGTAATCTTCATAATAAATTCAGTTGACATTCAACAATTTGAAACTGATACAGGGATTGCATTTTTCATCAATAGTCTGTTACAAATTGTATCATCACGAATCATTCATAGAATATTAAATTATTATTTAATTTGATTATATAAATAAGTCATATTAATGACTTCTTATTTTTCAAATAATTTATTTCTTTATAAATCTAAAAAAGGTAGAAATTTTTGTTTATAAATTCATTTACAAGTTTCAAAACAAATAATTTTTAAAGATTAAAATTTTTTTTTGTGTATAAAATTTGAGATTTGTACTAAAATCAAAAATAATGATTTGTGAAATTTTATGGTTATAAAACATTTTCCAATTTAAAGTTTGTTATACTAAGAGTTCAATAATAAATTAATTTTTATTTTTCTTAATTTTTTTAATCAATTATTGATATATGTATGTCAATAATTTTAATATTAATTTAGCAAAATTGGCGTATTTATTATAACAAATAATTTATCTATAATACTATAATTAAAAGAAATTCATTTTTTAATACTATATTCATTCTTATACTGTTGAAATTTAATAAGCATAGGATTTAGTAAATAATAAACTCTATTAATATGCTAAATTAGTGATACACAAACATAACAATACTAACAGAAAAATATTTATCAAAATGTATTATGCATATGTATGTTCATTTTTAACAAACATAATTTTAGGTAAGAAACAATGGATATTTTCTAAATATATAATATTGCAAAATCAATATAGTAATTCTATATGAAATATATAAGTAAATATTTAAAATAATTTTCGTATTTTAAATTATCTAAACAAATGAGATTTATGTACTCAATTAAAATTTAAACCTACCTTTAAAAGTTAATAAATATAGAATTAAAATATTTTAAATAAAGAAATTAAATTTTTGTAATCTTAAAAATATGTAGTAACAAATATTTTGTAAAAAATATTATTATAATTTTGTAAAAACTATATCTTATCATTATTTTATTAATATTATTTAAAAATAAATTTTGAATGTTAATATTT
This sequence comes from Ceratosolen corneri, assembly GCA_030522565.1. Taxonomy (NCBI): domain Eukaryota; kingdom Metazoa; phylum Arthropoda; class Insecta; order Hymenoptera; family Agaonidae; genus Ceratosolen; species Ceratosolen corneri. Next base: position 36,253 of record JAPYYT010000943.1, read on the forward strand.
AAACGTATATAAATTTTGAAATATATCTAAAGTGAACATTAGTTTTTATTAACTAAAATTTTGTCTTAAGCAAGCACATTTACACTATTAGTAAATTATACTTTTAAAAATTAGATTTATGAATATTATTTTCAAGTTTACAAACGATGTTATTTTTCCTGGTTTATTATGTAGAAAATAAATAAAATTTAGTATTATTTTTATATATAATTGAAGAAAAAATATGATTCTATTTAAATTCAATTTTGTTTTATTTTTAAATTTTATTATTAAATTAATATAATTAAGTTTAATTTCAGCTTGTTAAAAGGATTAGTTTTATTTAAATAAATTATGAAAAATTTTTTTTTTAATATTAAAACATATTTAGTATAATAAAAACCTGATTGAATCATACAGTAAATTATTTTACTAAATATGTATTTTGTTTTTAAAATCCATTTTATTAAATTAATTATTGATAATTTTCTTCATCTGTAATGTACATTTACAATTTTAGGTAAATTTTATAATTTTATATATCACGATATTTATAATTATATCTTTTGTATAGTCATGTCAAATGATTATGTACTAATCATCTGATGTTATGTTATAATATAAATAATCATTACATTTTTATCTATCATTTTTAGATAATATATATTCATATTTATGAATAAATTTTTATATGAATAATTCATATTTATGAATAAATTTTTATACGAATAATTCATATTTATGAATAAATTTTTATATGAATAATTCATATTTATTAGAAAATACATGCTTTAAAAAAATATTACAATTATGTAATCACATCATGAAGGAACATTCCAAAACTATAGAATTATTACATGATAATATCATGTTGAAGAATTCCATACAATAATTCTATTATAATGAAAATGCAATATTTAATATATATTATTTTAAAACATTGAAAACATTTTGAATCAAATATATAACTATTTTTGTATTTATTTTATTTATTTAAATGATTTAAAAAATTTTTTAATTATTTGTAGTTATGTTATTAAAATGAGCAGTTTTATTTTGGTTAAAAGAAATTAAGTGCTTTTAATAAAACATGAAAGAATCAACTATAAAATCCATATTTTATATTATTATAACTCAAAAATAAAAATATGAAAATAACCAATTGACTTAATAATCATTATTTAATAAATTTGTTCATTAATTACTTTTTTAGTGTCTAGATTTTGGAAAAGTAAATAATATATTGTAAATATAATGAAAACATAAGATACAAAATAGCATGCTGTACCATACCTATTTCTTTTAATAATATATAAAAATATATAACAATGCTTACTTTATATGTATAGCCATTGTACAACATTAGTTATATACCGTTGTACCAGTTTTTGTTATAAGTACAATATTTTTATTGAATTTTTGTTTAAGAATCGTCAAATTAGAGATTTTGAAATATTATATTTTTACTTTTGTTTTTGAATATTCAATATATACAAGATGCATAAAAATATGTTTGCAAAACTAAAAATATTCTTTTAACTTAGTTAAAAATCTTCAATGAAAATGAAAAACTTACTTTATCAGGATGATTAGCATTTTGAAGTTTCCATGTATTAAATTTTTCTTCCCATTGTTTGAACTGTGCATCAAAGGTTTTCTCAGCCTCACTGAGTTCTTCATCACTCTCTTTTATCTTCTTTGCACTATCTACTTCTGTTTCAGAGCCAGATGCTCGTTTTATGCCTGCAACATTACTAGTTGCTGGTGGAGGCTGGAAGAATAAACTTTGTAAGTATAAGATTGTTTGTGCTTTATTAAATATAGTATACTACTCTATATAAAATACAGTGCATATTTGTAATGTGATTATACATCTTCTAAATAAATAAAATATTAATTTTCCTTAATTACTATGTAAAATATTTATTATTTGAGAAATATTATTCATAATAATTTTTAATTATTCTATCAATCTGTCTAATGTTAATTTATCAAACCTAATTATGACTAAACTTTTAAAAATGTTATTAGTATTATGGGCAGCTATCATAAAGTAAATAACTAGAGTTTTTATTTTAACTCACAGGTGGTGCACCAGTGCTATATCCATATGCACTTATATTACCACTTGGTGGTAATGGTGGTTTGTCATCTTTTGGTGGAGGAGGAGGTGGCTGTGATGTTAATGGTAATGGTGGAGCTTGTTGACCAGTTACACCATATTGTTTCATGGTTTCTTGGTACTAAAATAAATTTATAAAAAAATAATATCCAATATGACTAAAAGTTTTAACTTTTTTGTATACAATAAAGAATTGTATTTTTTAAATTAAAATTATAATAAAAATTTAAATATAAGGCTAAAATTATTTGAATAAATGATGTCATGTTTAAAATGATTATGCAATAGACTATGTTAAAAAATAAATATAAATAGTCCATATACTTTTATATTTTTCAAATTTTTCAATTAATCACTGTTAATGAATTTAAAGATATAAATTTTCTTATACCTTTTCACCATATTGTGCCTGCCATTGTTGATATTGTTGCTGCCATTGTTGCCATTGAGCCCAGTTTTGCTGTTGAGCAGCTGACCACTGTTCTGGAGTATAACCACTTGGAGCCTAATTAATTAAATATATTAATTACAAAATATTGAACAATATCAAAAGCATAAACAAAACTAATTTTTGTAGTTGTTTCTTATCAATAATTTTTTGCATAATTAAAAAATTATTGAAAACCTTAGAAATATACGTATGAAAGACTAATTTTAATTTATTGGTTTATAAAATATTAGGAAAATATCCATTTTTTTAATTTAAGAAAAAAACTAATCTTTCAATAAATTATATTACTTCTATTTGTAGGATAAAATACAGTTCCATATTTTAAAACAATACCTTATTACAATTTTTGTATTGAATTATAAAAGTAAATTATGGTATTATATTTAAACAAATTATTTTTTTCAAATTCATTATTAAAAAATGATATATTTACAACATTAAATTGTTGGTAATTGATTTTTATAAATAGCTTAATTCACAAAATAAATGGGATAAAATTATAAAATACATACATACTACAAAATTCTTGAATTTTAAGTATAATATACAATTAATGTAATAAATTTATTCTACTTACTGGTTGATTATAATATTGCATATATGCTTGCATTGTTGCCATAGGATCAGTACCCGGTGCAGTATATCCTGTTGGTGGTGGAGGCATAGCAGCTGAAACTGTACCAGATGGTACCGGCCATTGATTCCAGTTTTGCATAATTTTTTTATTTTCCAATAATTCTAGCTATAATTTCTGCTAGCTAGCGCATTGTTGATGATTTATTAAAAGATGTTCCTTTGGCTACAAGCTATTTAGTATCAAGGAGAAAAGATTTTTGTTAAACATATACAATAATACATTATATCTAATCTTAATAAATGTTAGCTGAAGAGTATATAAACATTAAAGAAAATATGAACTTTTCTTTAATGTTTATATACTATTCAGCTAACAAGATATATAAAAATAATTTTTTATATTTTAGAAAAACGAAAAGAAAAACTACAGAAAATACAATCAAATAAGACTTTATACCATACTGCTGTATGGACGTTAAAAAATCATATAAAAGTTATTAATAACCCTAAATTGTATTTTAAAAGAAATATTATTTTATTATTACACAAGTCAATTAAAATATTTTAGAGAAAATAATTTGTCAATCAGTTGTTTAAAACACTATAGTTTTTATACTTTAGAAGTTTTACATAAATTTATATGTACTATAGATATACTTGTGTATGCGCAAATGCATTCATATATACATGCATACATACATAAGTATATATGTGTAGATATATACATCCTTATAGATCTATAAACTGTTTTTTGTATTTATACAAATAAAATTATTTTCATATATTTAGTTAATTAGAAAATAAGTTATGAATAAAACAAATTTAAAACCCTATGACATAGATATATTTAATTTTTTATTTATAAAATATTTTTGGATTTCAAAATTACACAAAAAGATGAAAGTTATAACAAGAGATTACTTTCAATATAAAATAAAATATTCTTATTTAAATTAGTTTAATTTATACAAAATTAGAATTTCTTAATTTGGACTATAATTTAAGTATGATAATTATTATAGTGACTAAAAATAATATAATAAATTTAAAAAAATTATTTGAAGTTTATGGCAATAGACAAATGACAATGTTATAATTAATATAAGGGAAAATAATTAATAATTTTTAAATAATATAACTACTAATTCTTAAATTTATTGTTAAAATAAAATAATTTATTATAATTATAGTCTAGAAAATTAGATATATCCACACATGTGCTCTAAAACACACATTTACAAAAAGAAATATTTATTTAACTCTTTAAAAAATATATGTTAAAAATTAAAGTATAATTTAATAAACTTGAAATATAAAATTTAATAAATAATAAATATGTTATATTTCTCTTTATTACAGTTTTCAATCAATGTTAATTATATATAAATTTGTAATAGACTAAATTTTATTTTTAAGACTTGTTAAGCATTTTTGTTTGTAAATACAATTTTACAGATATATGTGAAATAATATAAATTAATAAAAATAATGAATATTATCTAATATAAAATAAATAAATATTTAAATATAAAAAGATTATATATGACTTACAAACGTTAATATTACAAATAAAAATAAAAATTAAAATAAAGATACAAACATTTTCAATTAATCAATATACCATGTTTTTCTCTGTACTTAAATTTTAATTATTTGTACTCGTAAAGGTTAAACTTAAAAAAAATTCGTTTTAATAGTGTACATTCTCATAAATTAATTTTATTACTAAATGTGCTTTAAACATGTATATCAAATAAATACAGCTCATTTTATTTTATTCTTTCTAGAACATGAAAAAACTTAACTCACAAAATTTTATATTTATATACATATATATTAATCAATTTATATAGATATGATAAGTAATGAAATGATAAAGGTAACATTAAGAATGCACTACCACTAATGTATAATTTATGAATATGCAATATATGTGTACGTGTATAAAGTTAGAGATGCATAAACACTACACCGACATCACATATATTACATAATGTGTATATTTCTTTATATAGTAAAAAATGAGAAACAAATACGAATATTTATCATTAAAAAACAAAAATATAAGATGTAAAAATAAGAATACAACACGGATTGACAATTTTCTTACGTTTCTCGTCTTTTCAGGGGAAAATCGATTGCAGCGCATCAGGGCTTTTTTCCACTCACCATTTTTTTTTTTAATCAGATCCGCGAGATGTGTATTTTAGGACATAAAATAAAGATTTTTTGGAAAGATTCAATAAAGAATATTTACACGCCTGGTAACTCTTTAATCAATTATAAAAGAAAGTACAGTAAGGTATTGCTATATGAAAACAAAATAGAAATGGTACGAAATCCGACATTATGTAGTGAATACAAAATGGCTCTCGCAGAAGCGGTTTCTTCTTAGATGGATATCACCTCAAATAAGTGACGGAAAGACCAATTACATGTAGTGAAAATATGAATACCAATATAATTAGTTCTTCATTCAATTGAATTTGTGCAAATTATTTAACAATAAGGTCATTTTATAATTTGTATATTTAAAAAATTTCTGATTGAATTTGATGAGCATCATTTTAAAAAACTAAGAAATATTTTGTTCATACTCTCGTGCGCGTGTATAGTTGTACATGTTGGTATAAATTTGTGTTTATGCATAAATTTCAATGGGTATATTCACAGTTATATCAGTGAAAATCAAAAGTAATTAAGACGGGGGTGGGAGGGAACAATATAAGAAAACACCTTTTTTATTTATCTTATATAGTAAAAGCTATGATGAAATCACAATACTTACACATTAATTATCGACGCGCGTACTAATGGAAAAAACTTCGTTGAAGCATAAATTAAACGAGATAAATCAATGCAAGTAATATAGAAGCACTAAACGACTTAAAATGTTGGAATAAAACACGAAGGAGACAGCAGCGAAATCCTTTCGTGAATTGATACGACTACGCCATTCCGGAAACGCGGATGAATTCAATGGACAATGATGAAAAGGTGATTTAGCGCATGCGCGTAAAAATCGATTGTCGTTATTTCTCTATTTGTTGAATATGACGGTCAACTCTAAGTGGCAAGCAGTATAGCAGTATTACTTAATTTATCTATGCATAAAACATATCGTTTAAATTTTAGTTAAATTGTTTTATTAAACAATCTAAAAAATGATTTAGTTGATAACAGCAAATTAATTAAAAAATTGAGAAATAGTTATAATAAAAATTTAATTTTTCTTTATATAGAAAATTATTTACTTTTATGTTTAGATATTTTGTTTTTTACAGAATATATTATAATTTTAATCATAATTAATTTATAAAATAATATATAATTTTATTTTTCCAAAATTTATAAGATAATTGTTAATTTTCAATTGCACTCAGATATATTTATTTACAATTTTAATTTACATTATACTTTAAAAATATACTATAATTACATGTATTACTAAAATGAAGATAAAAAATAATGTAAGATACGTGAATTTTCAAAGTTTAAAACGTTATCTTTCAGTTATTTAATATATACTCTTTAATTAATGAAATGCATTGTAAAATATATTTATTGAACAAAAATAAATAAATTTTTACTGTGTTCTTTAAATAATATAATATATGAATAACAAGTATATTACAAATCAAAAATAATGTATTTTGTATTAAAAATAACTCTAAATTAAATAAAAATAAATCTTATAAGTTTAATAGTAGTGAATGTCAACATGCATTTTAATATTATGTATATTATGATTAAAAATATATATTGTTTAGATGATTAATATAATAGAATATAAATATATCTATACTGATTGATAAATATTTAAACTTAAATATTCATTGACTGTGTAATATTTATGATTTAATAATAAATTATATAAAAATAGGTGACCAAATTTTATTTTAATATTTTACAAGTATTTAAGTATTCTTGTATACTTCAAATAGTATAAATTAATTAGTAAAACAATAATTGAAATAAATAATTGATAATATTAACATAAGTCATGTTCATCCATATTATGGTATTTAATAATATAATCATTACTCTAAATTTAATTTATATAAGTACTTAAATTTTTATATAAAATTAAAAAATACATTTCTTTAAAATCAACTGTTAATGTCAAAAAATAAAAATCAGTTTTATAAAATACCAAAGGAGAGGTTTTACAGATAATTAAAAAATTGGTTTGTACAATATTGTTGTTTTTATTCATAGGGACAAAGGGAGCAATAAACCTTTGATGTAATTTTCAGTATTTATGAAATAACGCATGTTTTTAATTACTGTCACATTTTCATAATTATGTAATATATACTGGATAGTATTCATGTGCATGTGTAATTAATAATACATTAATGATTAACTTATCACTCCACCCAAAAATCACTTTCATAATGCACAGTTTCATTCATTTTATCTTCATTCTTACTACTGTTTTCATTCAATTGTTAACCAAGCATACTTAAACATAGTTATTATTATTTCATTTTTCATAATCATTTTGCACGTTTAGAAAATTAATTTTTTTAATTTTCATTTTTAATCTTTATTATTATTATTCTTTTTCCATACAATATTTCTCATAATGTGATTATGAACATTAATAGAGGCAAATTTATATTCATTATTCCATATCACTTGCTTTTCTTCGCAGCCTCAACAACAGATCAACTTGTTACATTGAATCCGATGTTTACAGAACTTAAAACATAGTTTATGGACATGTATACAATTTTAATGAGTATGACACAAAAATAGTGTCATATGATGCATTATTGGGTAGACACATAAATAATTTATAAAAATTTATGTTGAAATTAAAGTATATATTTCTTTGCCAACTTTTTTTAACCTTTGTAAATTTTGCTAAAAATAAAAATATGAATACATATTTTTACAATATCTGAAGAAATAAATTATGTGCATTGATATATAATTTATAAAAAACTACCTTTCAATTGAAATTTAAAAATTTATATTAATTTATATTATAAACTTGAAATATTCAAAATTTTGCACGATTACATAAAATGATGATGCATGTTTAAATAACAAGTACATATATTTTTTTCTTCAGAATAATTGTTAAAATAAGAATTCTTCTAAACTACGGTTATTGGCTTCAAGATGCAAATTTAGTAGAATTATGGTATAATTTTATTTTATCCATTGTTTCAAAGATTAATTAAAAATATTTTGTTAGAGAAATCTTCAATATTTAATTGTATTTTAAAAAAATAAAACTGTTATATTATTGAAATTATCACAAAATTTTTTTATAAATAACTTATACATTTGATTAATGTCAAGAATGAAAATGTTCTGCTTTTAAAATAAATGTATTGCCAGTTATCTATGTAATTTTATTTATTTATATTACAATTTTGTTTCCAAATTTATCAATAATTAGCAATTTTTCTTAATTATATCTAACTTTTAATATAATTAAATATTCAAGTTTTCATTCATTTGTTCCAGAATAAAATAAAAATAATAGTAGTTTTAAAGAAACTGTTTATCCTTAAGGGTGTAGAATTAATCTTAATTATACAAGTTAATTCTTTAATTGAATAAATAAAATTTGTAATTCAAAATCTAAATTAGTACATTGACTGCTTATAAAATAACTAATTGATATATTTTTAAATGATACTGGTTTATATTATAAAACATTAATTTATATTTCTATTATATATTAATTAATTTAAGAAATGGTTTTAAGCATTGAACATTTTTTTTTATAAATTATTTCATTGAAAATTCTCTCTAACAATTGGTTTACTTGAAAGGAATATAGACATATTTATATTTATAAGTTTTAATTTATATTATTTAAAAGTCAGTTTTAATCGATTTAATAACTTCTATATTTTCAAGTCTATAATATTAAGTTTGAAGAATTAAAAATCCAAACAGTTTTTAAATATGAATAATCAAATAAAATATAATACTTCTAGCATAATTTCTTTAATTTGCTGCAAATTAGTAAATTAAAAGAATATAATCTTGTATCTCTGCATTTAGCAAATATAAAATTAATATTGAATGTGGCAGTATATATCATAATTCTTTATCATTGAAATTAATTTTCATTCAACAAAGATTACATTTCAATTAATGACGAATTTTCTTTTCATATGTCAATTTCTATGTGATAACAGTGCCACATATAATGTATTAAATAAGTCAACAAATTTGTATAAAGACAAATACCATTATTTCTACTTTTTATATTTAATGCGATTTGATGAAAATAATAAAGATAATGACAAAAATTTACAAAATAAAGATCCCTTTATTTTTAAAGAATACCATTTAAAAAATTGTTGATACAATTTTTTTTAGATATTTGTATTTATTAAGTTTTTTAATGTAATTTCATACTTAGTTTATCAGCCTATTTTTAAAAATAAAGGATACTTTCCCAGATTAAAATACAATTTTATAATCTATCTGACTTATCAATTTATTTTCGAAAATAAAATTGTCCTAAATTTTTATGTATACCTCTTCAAATATTAAAAAAGTATAGATATATAAATAAGAGGCAGCAATGTACTTTTCTTTTTTAATGTTTTCTTTTGAGACATTACATAACAGTGTCTAATGATAAGACACTTTTAAAAAGTCAGAAATATTCTACTGAAAACAATATTTTAGAAAGATCGTAAGCAATACTACTACAAAATAAAATTTTTTTATATTTATTCAACAATATACAGTTTTTAATTATTTGTAACTTCGTATGCACATAATAAATAGATTTATAACTCCAGAAGAAAATACAGAATTAAATGAAAGTAAAAGGTTATTTAAATGTAAGTCTCAATAAACGTAAATACAGTAAACTGTATTAATATATATAGCTATATAGAAATATGTAGCTAAAGTTCGAAATAAGTTGAAAAAATGTTTTATTTTATCCAAATTCAAAAACCGTTTCTTAAACAATTATGAAAATGTATTTAAAAAAGATGGAATATGGATATATTCTATATGAAAGTGATTCAGAATAGAGAATCGTAGTTTTATGCTGATAGAACAAAGAATTTTTAAGTTACTAAAAATTATTTCAATAAAGTTGTAAATGATACGTATACTAATAAATGCTAAAGAACGCATTAATTATTAAATAAATTTGGCTTAATATTTACAATATGATTAAATTTTTAAGGAAAGGTATTTAAAAATATTTTAATTATACACAAAGGGTATATAAATAGAAATGAAAAATTTAACTAAATTAATTTAATGCATTAGTTTTGCTTACAGATCCTTCGTTAAAGTGAAAGAGAGACAGTGAATCAATAAATCATTGTATGCGACTGTCGATATTTTTTCAAATTTTATTACTTTCTTTATATAAATAAAAATTCATTCTACGTTAACATTAATAGGTTTTATTTTTCTTTTAAAGTACATTAATTCATTCACACATTATTAATATTAGATTTAATTCTGAAAACTTGAGTTTTTGTCCTCACAAATACTAGATATACAGTCTCATGTAGTAATTTTTAGAAAGAATTATTTCACATTCTCGAACTTTCATATTTATATACTATTTTAAAAAATGAATTATTTGTTTTAAATTTAATTTATTTGCACGTAAACACGCTTTATTTTTAATTAGATTAAAAGAGTAATTATAAAATTGTTAATAATTAGGTTCATACAAAGTTTCTTTTATTTAAACTATAACTTTTGAAATTGAATATATATATGGATTTCATATTATATAGAAACAAAATTTCCGTATTTCATATTCACTTATTATTTTGAAACCTATTAATGCTTAAATATGCAAGTGTCTTTGAAGATATAAATATTTATGTAATTATTAAATGCTCATTAGAAGAAAAAATAAAAAATTCTTGTGCAAAGGTCAAATTGACTATTTGTACATTATGTAAAAATGTATTACAAATTCCTCATAAATATTTTACTACCACTTTTACAAGTTATTTAATAACTTTTATTAAAAACCTATTTAATATTTTTTATTATCTTTTTTCAATTTTAAAAGATGTCATTAACAGAATTATTTCAATTTTGTATAAAGGTATATTATAAGAAACGTCGATGCATTTTTATTAATTGTAAGTCATTCTAATAAATTTTATTTAGAGCAATTTATCTGCATATAATAAGTACATCATGTTTCAATGTAAAGTATATTGCTACATATTTGAAATTATACCATAAATTGTTCTATCAATTATTAAACTAATTTTTTCAGAGGAAAAAAAAACTTTATATATATTTTTTTACAAAATTTATACATTCTAAACGCCAAAAATTTGTTTAAATATTTGTAATATACTTATTATATACAATTTATTATGAATTACGGAATTCAAAATAAAATAATTGCATTAAAAATGCAACGGAATTTTTGTAGCAACCCAATATACAATTATTTCCTTTTGTCTAATATCGACGCGCAAACTCTAATATTCCTAGTCTCTCTTTCTATAAAATTTGTGTGTATATATGTGTATGTGGATGATACATACGTACATACATACAAGCACGCGCGCACCCACGCATACACACACACGCACACACACACATACAAACTTTTATAAATTTATATATTACTGTACTTTAAATTATAATCACTTGGAAAAATGGACTCCAATAAAATGTACGTGGGTGTTCCAAAGGAAGGGATTGTGTCATACATAATATCGACGAAAATTGTTTTTATCTTATTTTGTTTTCTCTCTTGAAACATTTGGGGACCTTGCAACTTAGATTAAATGATTGTACGCTAACGATGTAATTAAATAGTCATCATAACAAGTGAATGAGAAGGTATCTTTACACTTGATTTTTCTTCAACACGAAGTGGCTCATTGATCAAACGAAATTGAGTTCCAATACGCGGTATTTTCTAAAATATTATATGAACAGTTTTTCTCTATTCGTAGTTCGATGCGTTACAATGAGAAACTAAGATTCTCGCTTGACCATCTAGTTATCTTCAAGTTAATGTCGCCGTATTCTTCTCACAGTATGAATCCGAATTTTCTCTCCATATTTGTTTATTAATTTTTAAAAAATTTTTTTCATTTTATTTATATACTTACGATATTAGCGTTGTTACGCTTATTATTTTATTTATCTCAGGTTTAGTGCTAACACAAAACACGAGAATCAAATTTTAACGCGTTCCTGAAATAAAAATGGAAGAAAATTACACAATTATTTAAAGATAATAAACGAAACGTTTAAGCAAAAGAAATACAATTGATTTTAAAATTGAAAAAAAAATAAATATAAATACATTTATTACAAAATAAAAAAATTTAGATTAAATAAATATATTAAATAAAATCTAAATAAAGAATGAAAGATAAAAAGTAAGGGCCATAATGAAAATTAAAATTGTTTATAAAAACAATTATTTAAAGATAAATTTGTATATGTAAATGTCTAATCTATTCTAAAAATAACATTCTATAAACATAATAATTATAATTTAATACATATTTTAGAATTTAATAAATATGATAAACATACTTTATTTACATAAAATGTAAAAGAAATAATCAACTATATATTGTATATGCATATTTATACACATTAAAAATATAGAGGATTAGCTTATGTATCCTTTATAAAAATTAATTTTCTATATTAATACCTATTACATAAAAATACAGTAATATATACACATATAAATATGTTAATTTTAATTTCTACAAATATATGAAAAATATTTTCTTTATAAATTAAATTTTTTTAATATTAAAAAAAAAATTTTAATTTATATGCATAAGATTTCATTGATGACTAACTAAAGGACAATTACACTTATTTTATATTTTAATTTATTATGATTGTATAGCAAAAATATTAAAAAATTCAATGTATAAAATATAAATAAATTGAAATATAAACATATAATATATAAAAAAATATACTAATTTTATTAGTATAAGGTTATTGTATTGAAAAAGAATAGTATATAATCAAATAATTTTCATATAGAATTAATATTTAACAAATAAATTAAAAGGAATTAATAATTACAGATGTTGCATTTATTGTTAGTTGGCACATACTTATCATAATTTACAGTCTTTCCTTATTATAGAATTATTCCCTACTACTTTTATAGGATTATTTGCTTGTTATACCACTTTAAATTTGTTTCATTTATTTAATAATATTTTTTATTGAAAAATTAGAAAATAAAATAATTATTACTTTAAATTATTTTGTAACTATCATAACAAATTATTAGATGTACATAAATTAAATAAATTAAGATTATTTTAAATTATAATGAAAATGTGTATATACTATTGAGATGTCAATAATGATAGATGTTTTCAAAATTTAGTAAAGCACGTATTTTATAAAATATATTTTATAAATGTGTACCTGGTTGAGTAGCTGCTTGAGCAGGCGGTTGCCCCTGATTTGCTCCTTGGACCTGTGCAAGCTGTGATGGTCCAGGTCCGGGTGTCGTCGTTACACCATTATTCATATTAACAGCGACTTTCTGCTTAAGCATCGTCCAATCGAACGTGTAGTCGTATTGGTAATTTAGTGTACGAAAGAGGATACGAAATAATTGGCGCAGGTACATGTAATCTGGGCCCTCTTCAAAACGCAATCCTCGACAATAATTTAGGTACATAGGAAATTCTGCTGGAAAACCCTGATAAAGTTACAAAATTAGATTTTTATTCTACAATTTAAAACTAGAATATATAAATATTTATATTTTTTAATAATCAATTTACATTTAATAAAAATAAAAACAGTTTAAATTCTTAAAGAAAATATAAAAGGCATAAATTTAGATTAAAATTTATTATTTTGTTATCTGTATTGTATAGAATAATCTATAAAAGTGAATTTTTTTAATAAGAAAAGTTGCATAATACAATTTATTGTTAATATTAAACAAAATTCTATTACAGCACATTTCTAACAGTGCATTTAAAATGTTTAAAGCAATTTATGAAAAATGAATGCAGAAGTCTAAGATACAAATAAGTTTAAGTTTGAATTATTTTTTTAAATTCCCAATATATAATTTTAATTATTAATAGATTTTAATAATGAATGAATTTTAAAATATGCAAAATGATATTAATATATTCAGCATTAAATGACATTGTTTTTATTTCATATATTCATAATTATAACACTGACCTTTAAAAAAAAAATTGAAAATATATATTTCTTACCTTACATAAAAGTTCGATAGGTGTTGACATTTTTTTCTCACTGATCTTTTCATATTTTTGTTTTTTTGTTGCGGCTTTGAGACCTTGCCATGGCAATGAACCTCGATTAAAGTACATAAGTACATATCCAAGTGATTCCATGTCATCCCGACGACTTTGTTCAATACCTAGATGAGCATTAATTGAAGCATACCTCGCTGTACCCGTTAAATTCTTATCCTCACGATACGTTATGTGCAAACGACTACGTGTGTCACGATATTTTTTAGCTAGCCCAAAATCAATGAGGAACAACTGTAAATGAATTATTTTAAACAAATAAAAAATTTTAAAGCACATCAATTAATAAAAATGTATGAATTCAAATTCATTTCTAAAAGTAAAATTCATTTACATAAATATGAAATGATTTATAGAAACTTAATTACCTTATTACAATGGCGACCAATACCCATTAAAAAGTTGTCTGGTTTAATGTCTCTATGAATAAAATGTTTACAGTGAACAAATTCAACTCTACCTATCATCTGATCAGCAAGCATTAGAACTGTTTTAATTGTAAATTTTCGTGAACAAAAAGAAAACAAATCTTCAAGTGAAGGACCCAATAAATCCATCACAAGTACATTATAATCACGTTCTTGTCCATACCTAAAAAAAATTATATTTTAAACATAACTATATAATTAAAAAATTTATATAATATTTAATAATAATTAGTAAGATTAATATTATTCTATGAACCCCACTTTAATAAATTAAATCGTAAGACAAAGTAAATATACAAAAATAACTAGTAATTTTACATTTATAAGATAATATAATAATTATAAATAGAAAGTAAATTAGCAAGTTCATAAGACTGTGCAAACGATTAAATAATATAATATTTTTAATAAATAATATTTTGAAAGAATATTAAAAATTATAAAAATTTTCTATTTGCAAAAACTATCGATTTTTTAATTTTTAAATTGACCAATAATTCAACAAAAATAAATATTGAAATAATAGAATTCAAAATAGGAAACAATTTTAATATATAATGGCAGAAATAATTTTTTTTTTATACTTAATTTATTAATAAATATAATTTTATAAGAGTATCAGAACACTTCTTTTATATTTTATATGCATTTTGAATTTGTCTTATAAATTTTAATATAATTAAAATCTTACCAACGTATGTGGGGTATTCCTATACCACCATGTAATAACTTATATAATTTAGATTCATAAAGCAATTGTGGATGACGGGCTCTCATATTTTCCATTTTTATTGCAACTTCCTATAAAAAATGAATTGAAAATTTAAATTAATAATAAAAATTGTTTAAAAATATAGATACAGATTCTAATATAATTATTAATTAATTGACTAAACCCTTTTCAGTTTAATAAATAGTTACACTTTATAATTAATTTATTGTTAAAATTATATTATTCCATTTATTCTTTTAATAATTAAAGGCAATATTTTAAATAAAAACAAAATAGTATAATAAAGTAGAACTAAAATTTTATTAGATTTTATTTTAAATGTAATGGATAATGTTATTATAAAATATAATAATATAATATTATATTTATAGTATTTAAAGGATAAAAAATATATTTAAAATCCTTCATTTTTTTGCCACAATTATACACAATTACATAAACATTTGTTTTCATATATTAAAATATTATTACAAGCTAATTATTTAGTGAAATACATTAATTAAAGTTATAACTCTAATAGCATTTATATATCTTTTTATTAATTAAATTTAACTAATTAAATATGAAATTAGATGTACTTAATAGATTATATTGTGACATTTAACTCGTTCATAGATCTTCAACGCATAAATAAATTATTAAAAACTAAACTATTGCTCTAAATTTGAAATTATCACAATACTAAGTGCTATATTTTTGTAAAACGCGCTACAATAAAAAATACTGTACAAATGTTTAAGGTTATTTTCTTTACAATATCCAATCTTAAAAATGAGTAACACAAAGGATATACATAATAATAATTTTTTTACCCACGTCCTGGTGACTACGAAATAACAGCGCTTTGTCTTTTTTTTATATACTATCACTATTGTCTCTCTCTCTCTCTCTCTCTTTCTTGTTTTAGTGTTTCTCACTAAATTATAAATTCTCTAACTTTATTTTGTAATTATATTAGGACAAACAGAAATAGGGAATTCTATACAATTAGATGTACGTGAAAAGATTACTTGTGACGGGAGTAAATGAGAGAGAAAGAAAATAATGAGGGGGGGAATAAAGAAGGTTCAAAGAAAAGTATAACGCCACAGCAGACTAGTTATCTACTGAATTAAAGTGTTTTGTACATAAAAAGTGAAACATCTATGATTAACTTTGAAATGAGCAAGTATAGGAAAATAAAAGTGAAGTAAAAAAAGAGAAATCCAAAAAGCCTTTTGTGCACATATACACATTCATTGGCATACGCATACAGGTGCAAAAGTATCCCGTGTGCATGAATGCACGCACACAATAATCAACGGGAAAAAGAAAGGTGCATGTACTTGTATAGCTGATATTACTGCTCTTCCACTTACCTCGCCATTGGTTATATTAATACCGAGGTAAATGTCGCCGAAAGATCCTGAACCAATTTTTCTCATTATTCTGTACTTGCTGCCGACGATGAATTCGGATTTGTTGACCAATCCGATGAGCGACATGGCTGCTGCTGCTGTTTCTTATGATACAGAGAGAAGAAAATTCAGCTGCCACGCACTCCTCTCCTCCTGGCTTTCGCCAGACAATGAATAGGGAGATCGTCGATGAGTATGGCCAGGTCGACCCGGGACCAATTTTGCTATTTATGAACTAGCGCCTCTAGTGGCTAAAATCTTAAACTTTATGCTTGCTCTGAAATTACGTACGAAGTGGGAGAAACATATATGCACAATTAGCAAAAATGTCAACATAAATAAAAATTTTTTTTTGCTCTTATATATTTTGAACCATTGATTATATAAAATTTCAATATAATATAATTATAATTTATAAATTAATATTTAAACATTATAATTTAAGTAATGTTTATTTCCCTTTATCGGAATAAAAAATACAATTCAAAGTTATATTATTTTTAAAAAACACGCTAAAATTATTTTAGAATTAAAAATTAAAATTTTCAAAATAATTACCTTCATTAAAATAACTATGATTATACACATATATATATATATATATATATATATGCAAATACGTATATAATTACAATATTGAAAACTGAAACTGAAAACTTTGTTAATAATTTTTATTACATAGTTACATTAATTATTGTATATAACATGATAACTAACATACTTTTCAGTTTAATTAAGAATTTTTATAAAATTTTAATAAACTTTTGAAAACAAAACTTTCAAAAATTGATTTTAATCAATCCACCGATTTTCATGCATTAAAAATTAATTATTTGACATTTAAAACAATAATTCAACCTTTTATTGCACAGAATTAGATATTTATTGGTTTTAGTCACAACATCACAAATAAACATCGAAAAATATAATTAAAATATTCAATATTTAATCTATTTTTACAGAATTAATAAATTAATAAAATAAATTATACGCCTATTGATTTTATTTTAACAAATTAAAAGATTACCACAAAAAATCAATTAAACTATCTGAGAATTTAGAAACTTATTATTTTTAGTGTAGAATTATTCCATAAATGTCCGTTAAAATTGTGATATATAAACTGACATGCTAATTGAACTCATTTATTTAAGATCACGTTATCAATATACTTCCAATGAACTTTAAAGTTTTTACTCTTTTATCAAAAATTACTACTACTAATTACTCAAATTAAAGAAAACGATCGTACATATATATATATATATATATAATTTAATGTTATTTGAAAATACTTCAAATTTAAATAGTATTACATACAAATATTCTATTATTATTATTCATATATTTATCACACACACCCACACACATGCAAACTTATGTGTATTACACCTACAAAGAATATGTAATTCTTTGTTTTCAAATGTATAATTCCAGACGTTTAAATTTTTTTAATTAAATAATAAATTAGAGCAAATGAAATATTTATAATATCTAAAACTTAAGATACATTTTATAAAATATTTTTAAAATTGTTTCAGTAAAGCAATATGCAATAAATTATTTAAAATCTGAATCTATATTTCATAAATTATTTATATAAATTAGATTTTTATTATACACATTCGTTTAATTAAAATAATTTAATGATATTTAGTTATTTATATGAAAATATTTTTCAAATATTAAATGAAATATGTTATACTGAAATATATATAAAGGAATTTTTTCCATTTCTTAAAAATATAAATATTGAAAAAGTATTTAAATTTTGAACATATATTATTACATTATATTTTTTCGTATAATTCATAAGTTTTAATTAGATAATTTATATATGGAAAATCGATATATTTTAATCAGTAAATGTTTTAAATATTAGCAATAATTAAATAATTCATTAACTACAAAAATTATTTTTTTACACTAATGCGATAATTCTCATTTTTAAATAAATTTATAAACATTGTGGTATTACGAAAGCGATGTATTAAAATATAAATTTAATTAAAAGTGTGTTATGTTTATTACGTGTGAATTATTTACTCTTTGTTTATATTTATATTTTTATAGTAAACATAATTATAAGTTTGTATAATAGTACAGTCTAATTGAAAAATGTAAAAATCTTTATAGATGCATAAATTACACTGCAATACCTATTCGTTGCATTGAATTATAGGTTAATACGATAATATGATGCACACGCGTGTAATTATTTACTAATGTTTTGCTTTTAATTATTTTTGTTGAAATTTGCTTTCTCGATATTAATCGAAAATTAAGAATTTATATATGGTTGAGACATTTGCCGCTAGAGGTATTTTGATTAAATTTATGTCCAAGAATTCTTTTATATTAGATGGAGGATTTTCCTATTCATTTTGTTAGAATTTGTGATGGCCGTCATAGTGTACTGTACACTTGTATATTTGTACGAGTTGTACTATTAAATAATGATTTTTATAGGTTAATTTTGTACGATACAACAATGATGGCAAATCATAAGTTAATAAGAAAACATACACAACACACGGCTTTAGTCGTTTTGCACACTCACAGACGTCACTCTGCAGGAAGAAAATTACAGGCGCTTGCCTCCATAGGTCTGGGGTTCAGTTCTGATATTGTTATTATGACTGTTACGATAAATAAGCTCCAGTGGTCCGCGGTTGGTTCTTAGGGATATCACAATGTTCCAAAACAAGATACAACTTTGATTGCACTATATGCTATTTACTTTTACAGTGTATGATCGTAAAATAAATGGTGCATGTAGACACAAGTATAATATTCTGTTCTGTGCTTTCTAGTTTTAATAGATTTTCCCTCTCAATTTTTCCTTCTGTCTTGATCTTTTTCTCTGTAAATCTACCTTTGATCCCCCTTCTCCGCGCATTAGACAATTCTAGTGCTCTCTTTCTCTCATTCATGAACATACATTAACATGCATATATAACATACTTTAACATGCTGTTGCTCTTTTATGCAAAATAATTCAAATTTATTTTCTCTATCTCTCTCTCTCTCTCTCTCTCTCTCTCTCTCTCTCTCTTTATATATATATATATATATATATATATATAGTATTAAAATCAAGAAAATCAGTAATGTAATGTTTTTATTTTTTGTCATTTTTTGATAAAGTAATAACAACTCTATTATATTAAATATCGAACACTTTTTGCGCATGCCAGCTAAAATTGATATTGATTGGCTCTTGCAAATGCACACAATATCCATTCAAATTATTTATAATGTTTGCACAAGTACCACCAACTGTATAATATATATATTTTAAATCTACTTTTAATATTTCTATATTATGAAAAATTAAAATTACTTTTTAAATCATTTGTCTATTTTATGAGCAGATACTTCAAAAAACATTAATACTTTTATTGTTCTTTAAAAGTAATTTATAATTATATTTGTTATGAAGATGTGATCAAATTATCCTATTCGTCAATAAAATGTGCTATTTCATTTTGACAATTATATTACTTACTTTTTTCTTCAGCTAATGTAGAGTACACGATAACATCAACAGAGTAGAATAGTTTATTAATTAGTTATTATTATGAGTAATAAGTGATTAAATGGGTAATAATTAATATATTTGTTTTTCATAGTGCAACATTTGATTTATTTTTTATTCAAAGGACTATGTTACTTTTTTACTGAAGGATTAATTAAAAAAGTCTACTTTTCTTCCTTTTTTTTATACTACTGTATTGTAATAAACAGTGTCAACCAATTGTGTAAATGGGACAGTTTTAGACAATTTTAAATTATTAGGAGACTTGTTTTAGTTTTCTTATTTTATTTTATTAAAAAAAAATTATATATAAGATAATTTATTTAATAATAACGCCCCTTTACGTTTTAAAATTAAAATATGTAATAATCTAAATCATTAACTTTAAAGTGTTTGATTTTGTTAAATTGCTATCCTGATTTTCATATTTCCTTTGTTAATTTGTTTCTTCTCAAATAATTGTTTATGTAATTTGAATATGCAAGCAATTCTTACTCAGAAATTTGACAATATTCTGAGGAAATATAAATTTAACTATTTTAGCCATTTGTACACATTATCAAGTACGTTACTGATTTGACTGAAAAACAATGGTACAGCATCTTTATGAACATATTGCGTATACTATTAGTGATCAAGTTTCAACCGCTCATTGAAAATAATACAATCGTGTTGAAATTTTAACAGCTTATGTTTAGCTTAGATTATAAGAAACGTGTATTAGCGCGTTCGTCAGATATTCACTTTTTTGTACTCAAGAATTTAGATAAAAAATTTTTTGTTCAGTAAAAAAATTCATAAATAGATTAAATTATCAGAGCTATATGTAACAATACATGCATTGGCACATCATTCATTTTTCTGGTGTATACATTTCGTATCATTGTGCCAATGTAACTGATCATATAATTGCCACCGCGCTTTTACTGAGTAAAATCAGTAGACCTATTTGAATAGATCAACTTCGGGTTTAATTAAGAGTCCACGGATTTAAAATAATCAAAATAATAACTGTTTCTTAAGAGCCTGGGAAACCACGACAATAAATAAAATAAATAACGTTGTAGTGTACACGATAACAAACGTCCTATAAAGTAACTATATTTCGAGATTTAGATGTCCGAAAATTATTTTCACAGCGAAGTTATATTATAATTCTGTTTTTTCATCTCTTTTTCTCACATCCTCATTTCACCTATACATCTTCATAATTTATTATAAACACATTTATTAATTAATATTATTATTATTAATATATTTATTTTGTTTTATCTCTTTCTAAATATTTAACATAATGGAAAATTAGTAATACGTAATATTAGTGACTATCAAATTAAAAAAAAAAGTAATCTATATCTATTAATGGTAATAGTTGCGATGACATGTGTATTGAATATTCATATGATGCGCAATCATGACAGCCAATCAATTTAGAGTTTTTACCCAAAGGAAAATGGTGTATTTTGAAGTCAACCTGGAATTAATACTCTTACATCTGTAATTTGTAATGATAACTATTAATTGTTTAATTGTTAATTGTTTAACTATTTTATTACTAGCAAAAATGATAGTAGTTTAGAAAGTGCTTCAGTAATTTTTTTCCAAAAATTTGTTTTTAACCTTTTCACATGAAAATTTAAAGATTATAAAGAAAATGATAGGTTTAGAACATGTAATACGTTAAAATAATGTTTCATTTATTCATAACTTATGTAGAATACTAATAAAATACGTATCCATGTGTGTACCATAAAATATAACATGAAACTATACATATTCATTCATAAAAATAAAAAATATGTTGCACTTATTAAATAATTTTTATAAATTAATTAATTATTTTTTGTAGTGATTAAATATTATCAATGGCAATTTTCTTACATCGAAGTAAATTTAACTTATATCTCGATACAACAAAAACAAACAGTGCTATTACATTAACCTTAAAAAGATTAATAATGACAAGCTGTTCAAGATTTGAAAAGATTTTCGATGAATTACAGACAAATCCATATTTTAAAAAGTATGCTAATAAAATTTCCAAACTACAGCAGACAAATCCTGTAGAGTTTCTACAGAGAATTGAAGAAAAAGAGAGCGTACTTAAAAAGAAGAAAGGTGCGTTATTAATATTTTTAATTTTACTTTATGTTTTTTTTTTTTAAATTGTTGCTGTAAAAAATTAATTTAATATTTTATTAAAATTTTAAGATAATTTAATAAAATTATTTCAATTTTAAATATGTACATTCAACTATATTGAACTTTTTAAATTTATACTAACTAAATATATAATATATTATATATTTATATAAATAAATACATTATTTTATTTTAAATTTGTAATTTTCTTTCATTATTTTACGTAATGTCTTATAAAACTATAAATCTAGATTATTATATATTTTTTACATAAAAATAATATTTCAGTTAGATGCATTGTAATTAGTTTTGTTTAATATTTATTTTTAATTAATTTTGAATGTAAGAGTACATTTAATATAAAAATTATATTATCTATTTATTAATTATTATCATATTATTATAATTTGAATAATTAATTATGAAAATAAATCACATTATTCAAGAACATCAAATTTTGGATAAACAATTTAAAGTAACACAAGTAGTAAAACCAAAATTTGAATCTGGATTACAAATCAAGGAAGATAAATTAAATGAGATAATGAAGATGAATTTGATTGAAAATAAAGATAAAGAGGAAATAAAACAAATTTGGTATGAATATCACAAGCAAAAGGATTGTATTTCTGGAGTATTAACACAGGAACAATTTAAAAAAATGTTTGACCGTAGTAAAAAATATAATACTTTCTTATTACCTTTACCACGTAGCCATGGTTATGAATTTATTATCGTTCAGTTTTATGGAAATAAAATTCACATGACACCACTATTGTGGTATCAAGTACATAAGGAAAATGCTCCGGAGTGTATGACCATGATAC
Source organism: Ceratosolen corneri (assembly GCA_030522565.1). Lineage (NCBI taxonomy): Eukaryota > Metazoa > Arthropoda > Insecta > Hymenoptera > Agaonidae > Ceratosolen > Ceratosolen corneri. The sequence continues at coordinate 59,716 of JAPYYT010000943.1, forward strand.
ATTATACAGAGTTAATGGAAACTAAAGATATTGTATTAATGAAAGGAACATTTGACATTAAATCTATCAATGTAGAAGAAGCTCAATGTTTGGCAAATGAATTACAAATGTATTATTCTTCAGATAATCCTCATCGATTGAAGTTACTAGAGATATTTACAGAGAAGCCAAATAATTTCAAATACATGGATTTAATTACAAATTTAGAGACAATTTCTTTAGATAATATTGCCAGTAGTTCTTTATTATCGGAAAGACTAAAATAATTATGAATTTAAATTTGAATTGTAGTTTCAATTGATATTAATTCATTAAAATAAAAATTTATATAGCTTATTTGTGTTTTTATTTTATCTATTTATAATGTATTCAATATTGCTTTTTCAAAAATTTAGTTATTTTAATTGTTAAACATTTATTTAACAATTTAATATCTTTAATAACTGCAATATTTTATGTTTAATTACCATTTAAATGTCAATGTGTGAAATCATATTTGAAGCAATATAATACAATTGAAATACAAATTTTCACAAAACTTGACTATATTTATTATGACTATATATACTACACTTCATTCATCATAGTTACAATAACTAATATTAATATATTGTGTTTAATTTTTAAAAAGAATATATGTGATATTTAAAATGTGATATTATACATAATAATATTTATATTATAATAATTATTACAGTATATATTTATATACTTTTTTATAATATAATTTAATAATTTTATAATATAATATAATAATATAATTTATATATTATTATTACAGTATATATTTATATATTTTATAGTTATATCTAGATGTTTTAAGCTCACATGCAATTTGCAATGGAATTCTTCACAATTGTGGAAATTAAAAACAATTAGAAAACTAAGTGGTGTTAAAGCTTATTCACAAGTAGCTTCCGAATATAAATATATCACTACACCAATTTATTACGTAAATGCTGGTAAATGAAAACTTATTTTGATTGTAAAAAAAAAAGCTATATTTATTTTTTCACATTAGTTTTACTTTATTATTTGTACATGTTTCAAATTTATTTACAAATTTCTTGTTAATAGTTAATGAATTAAAATAGATTATTTATTATTAATATAATTAAAATGTTCTAGAGAAAATGTTGATTTTATGTGTATCTGTTTTATTTAAAAATATTATACACTAATTATCATAAGCATAACATATAAATAGTACAAATATATTGCTTTAGAAATAAAATTTAGAAATAATAAATAAAAATAATTTTGTTAATTTTTTTGTGGCTATCAGCTTAATATTTAATAAAATTCTAGATCCTCATATTGGACATTTATATACAGCAGTGTTAGCAGATTCAATAGCTAGATTTAATTCAATGCAAAATCATATAGTTTTATTGAATACTGGAACTGATGAACACGGTATCAAAGTTCAAGAAGCTGCAAAATATTGTAACTTTGCTACTGATCAATATTGTAATAAAATGTCAAAGATATTTAAACAAATGTGTGACACATTTAATATTAATTACACAAATTTTATAAGAACAACAGACCCTTGTCACTATGGTACTGTTCAATATTTTTGGGTAATTGCTTAATTATAAATGTATTTACTAATACGTAATTCATATTATATACATTTATAATAATTATTTTTTTAGAGACTTCTAGAGGAAAGAAATCATATTTACAAAGGAAAGTATTCTGGTTGGTACTGTGTTTCAGAGGAAGCCTTTTTATCGAATAAAGATTTGATTGAAAAAGTATTACCATCTGGCGATGTTATTAACGTTTCGATAGAATCAGGTCATATTGTTGAATGGACCGAAGAAGAAAATTATAAATTTAAACTTAGCAAATTTCAGAATGATTTAAAATATTGGCTGAAAGATGGTATTTTATCAAATGTATTTTATAAAGTAAAACATTGTTCAATATACTAATTTTAAGTCTATTTTATTTTTTTTATGTAAAATATAATACAAAAATTGTCGAAGCTTTTTTTAATATTTATCTTATTTAACATGTATATAGTTATGTTTTTCGATTCCAAAATTTATTCCAATCAAAATACATTTATTATATATATAATAAATTATATATATATAATATTATTATATTATATAATAAATTATATATATAATAATAAATTTATTAAATTTAAATATATGTGTATATTATATATGAATTAACAATTTTTGCAAAAGTAAAATTATAAACATTTAATCTAATTATTTATTTATAAGTGTTAATTTAAAATATAAAGAAATATTATAAATATTGTAAATAAAAAATAATATAAATATACACTTATGTCAGTTCCTGACGAATAAAATATTGTAAAATGATATTAAATATAATTGTAAACAAATGTATCACATAAATATCTCCTGAAATATAAAGTTAATCTTTTTATTCTTATTAAAATATTTATTATTAATTTATATTATTTATAGAACAGTTGATCATAATATTTATATCCTTGAACTTCATAAGTTCAAGTTTTCAATTTTATTTTGTGTCTTTATTACCCATTCACTATTTTCTAGAGAAAGTTGTTCAACCTAAAACATTTCATAAAATATTATCTCAGTGGGTTGACGATGCAGCTGTTTTGAAAGATTTTAGTATTTCAAGGCCAGTAAATAGAGTTTCTTGGGGTATTCCTACACCAAATGATCAAAATCAAACAATTTATGTGTGGTTGGATGCTTTAATTAATTATTTAACATCACTAGGATATCCTAATGAAAAATTTAGAAAATTTTGGCCACCTACAGTTCAAGTAAGCTTACATCATTTTTTAAATGCTTAATCCATCAAATGATGGCCTAATAAAGATTATTATATAAATAGTATTTTTATTTTTTTATGAAGAGTGACATTATTCTCATTCTTTGTAATAAATTTAAAAATTAAAAAATGTCATTATTCCTTAATATCTGCTTTCGTTTGTATAAAATATATTTTTCAATATTAATTTGATGAAATACTATTTTACAGGTAATTGGGAAAGATATTTTGAAATTTCATGGTATATATTGGCCAGCATTTTTAATAGCAGCTGGATTAGAACCTCCAAAAACTTTACTTTGTCATTCGCATTGGACTATTAATCATATGAAAATGTCCAAATCAATTGGAAATGTTATTTCTCCTTTTATTGCTGCTAAAGATTTTACACCAGAAGGATTGAGATATTTTCTTTTAAGGAATTCAAATTTACAAAAAGATTCTAGTAAGTAATAAAAAAATCTCTGTAATAGCTAATATTGAAAATAAATGTATTTTAAGTTAAATTTTATGATGTTAGGTCGTAGATATAGTATAATTAGAAATAGAAGACTATATGTTTATATACTTTCTATAAGAAGGCTGAATCTGAATTGAATTATTTGATATTAATATAATTGATTATCATTTTTTTATTTTATTTTGGAGAAATTCTGAATTAGAAAATAATAAATTAATTAATTTTTTTTTTTAAATTTTTTATTAATTAATTAAAAAAAAAGAATATATTTATGAATTAATTATATTTATAAAATATTTTTTATGAATATTCTAATTAATCATAGTTATTATAAAAAAGAATTATTTTATAGTTTTATAAATCATTTTTGATTTTGTAATACATTTTTATAAAATCTATAAAATTAAATAAGATTATTATTAGTTCATAATATTTTCGTTTTAATTTCAATAATTTTTGTATGAAATATCAAGCATATTTTTTTATTGTACATGGTAAAAACCATTAAAAGTTTGCTTAAGATACTGAAATATGATACAAAAATAATAACAGTAAAAAATAATAAATATAATAAAATATATACTTATTATAAAAGATACTTTACAAATAATTATGGTAATGAACATTTAAAAATTATTTAAATATATTTCATGAAGATGTGTATTTGAAGAATCGTCCATAATTTTTTAACTTTACTTCACAACCAAGGATTCTGTACTTTTTTTTCGTTTTTCCTTTTCGTTTATTTGTATTACAAAAGAAATCATTTTTTTTATTTCTATTCCAACTCTTTATAGTAATTTTTTATTTTAGTTTATGTACATATATATTATAATGTAAATTAGCATAACTTTTAATCCATAAGGATAAAATATAATATAATATATGAAAGAATATTATTAATTATAAACATGTTAAAATTCAGTTTTAGTTAAATTTCATACCATTTTTAAAGATAAAACAGTATGAAAAATGAAATATGTTACCATTAAAAATATTTCTAAAATGTTTAGATTAAAAATAAGTACAATTTGTTATTATTAAATAAAAATTATACCTTGTGTAATTTTTTATACTTAATATTTATTTTACAGATTATAATGTAGAAGTGATTTTAAATGTAGTGAACAGTGAGTTGGCTGATACATTTGGAAATTTAATTAGCAGATGTACAGGCAAAGCAGTTAATCCTATGAATGAAATACCAAGTATTGAAATATATGTTAATAATTTAACATCTGAACCTGCAAAAAAATTATGTAAGGATATCGAATCTTTGGGAAAGACTGCGCAGCAATATTATAAATCGTTTCATATTAGTTGTGTAATAGAAACAGTGATGAAAACTCTAAGAAGTGCGAACCTCATGGTGGAACATCATAAGCCATGGATATTAAGAAAGAAAACGGATAATCTAGACGTTATTATTGAATTGAAGTCAGTAATAGCTTTGGCCTTAGAAACAGCAAGAATAAGTGCCATAGTTCTTTATCCAGTAGTACCAGATCTTAGTAGTAATTTGTTAAATTTTTTAAATGTTCCGAAAGATGCTAGAAATTGGTGCGATACAGTACCAAAGTATCTTAATTCTTTAAAATCGATTAAATCAGAACCTCTTTGTTGTGAAAATATGATATTATTTCCTAAGATAAAATTAAGTACAAAAAATTGAAGGTGTAATACAATTCAACCTATACGTTTTTTTGCATTAATAAACATATTAGAGACATTTTGAATTAAAATGAACATACTAAATATTACAATTAATCTGTAAAATATGGAAATACCTATGAAGGATAATATTGTAAATAATGAAGTAAAAAGTATTTTAAAATCAAAAACGAAATCAAATTTTTTCAGAGTGTAAATAATTATTAAAAAATGTATTACTTAAACAATTTATCTTTAATTTCAACATTTAATTTTTGAAATTATTGGATACAAAAATATTTACAAAACTAGGTATGTTTTTTGTTAATTTGTCCGAATAGATACGGAATAAAGATGATACATAAGGGCAATTTTGCATATAATTATTTATTACACAAAATTATTTTGATAAAAATTCATTAAAATTTGCTTGTAAAATAAATTGTTTTTTATAACTATTAAATTTATTATAAAGCACTATTAAAATTATTGTTTTCATACTGATATTTAAGATTCTTTAGGGATAAACGGTTTAAATATATAATGTACATCATAAAATAATTTTTACTTTACACGTTTTAAAAGATTTTTATATATATTCATATTTGTATACTTGTACATACAAAATATTGCATGCTTCAATTGTATTTCTAATAAATAATTGTATATATTCTTTGCTACTAGATATGTGAATACATAAAATGTATCATTCAATTAAATTATTTTAATTTCTCACTTATAATTTATGAAAATTGTATTATTCAGACGTGCATGTATTTATATTGTGCAAAACTTATAAAATAAAATAAATGTAGAGAAAGTGGTTATTTACAAGAGTTTTAAGATTTAATGCAGGTAGTATCTCAGAATCACATGTATGATGGCCTAAATATTAGTACTTTAATTGACTAAGTAATTAGTGCCCTATTTTACTTAAAAAATTTAGTTTTTGTTTTTAGTATTTGGTACATTTATATAATTCTTCTTAAATATATTAATAATGAACAATAATTATAGATATATGATTTTTTTTTAATGTTAAAAGAATCTAATTCTACAGTTTTCTCTGAATTGAACTTTTTAATTAAAAAAGTTTAAGAGTCATTAAAATATAATAAAATATAAATTACAATAGATTAATCTGTATTTTAAAATGCATTATATAGTCGGTCTGCGTAATCTATATAACGACAAAATATTTGTTTCTTTTTTAAAATCATTTTTTATCAAATATTTTAACAGATATTAATAAATTAAAAAATTTTTAAAGAATAATTAGATTTTCATTTATTTTATAAACAATATTTTAGGATATTTCTGATTTTTATTGAACGTATTTTTTAGTCTTGAATACGTTTAATCAATATCTATAGGTGTTCGAGAATCGAATATTGAAAAGAGAACCCGTAAATAATATTGTTTCTTTACTTTTCTGCTTAGAATGTTTTTATATTTATGATTGCCCTATTTATGGCCCCAAAGAGCGACGCATTTTGAAGTAATATTTCATGTATTTATATATTTTTGAAATGACAGTGTTTTGAAACGGTCGAGTTATCCTTGCATTGTACTCAAAATGTCTTCGATGGTCTGTACGACCATCAAGTGCTCTGCAAGGCGCGGGTCATAAAGTAACGGAAAAAACCTTCCAGAAATTTACTCGCAATGTCAAATATCGTACGAACTGTTTATAACAGCATAGATGCATATTTATGTATAGTGTAAACATTAAGTGACGTCGCAGGCCGAAGAGGGCGGTAACAATAACGGTCAAAGGGCACCAATGACAACTGAATAATTAGTTGTCAACCAATCACCAAAATTTCCCACTTTCATCGACGTGCGAAAAAAGTCCTCCCCCCGCAAGAAGCGGGGTGAAAAGTTTAAGTACA
>JAPYYT010000944.1:0-34527 GCA_030522565.1 Ceratosolen corneri
ACGTACAATTGAACCTTGCACCATTATAGAGGTTTGTTAAATCTATCTCAAATTGAAAGAGACTAGTCGCATGACGGATTCTCAAATACCATTGATTCTCCGTTCACGCGTTGAAATCGTTATAGTTTACCATTCACGGATCGTTCGCGAGTGTTAACTATTACCATACACGCACACACACACGAACACACCCACCCACACGCACACCCACACACACACACACACACACACACACACCAAGCACAAATAATTATAACAACCGTTGTATAAAATAATATATAGTTTATCATTAAATAATAGCAGCCAGCATACACACATGTTTAACAATTTAATCTACCCTGCCGTCAACATTAATTCTGTTTTATCCACACTCCTCAACATCAGGGAGCGCATACAGTCACGTAGGTGAAACCCCTATCAATAGGCCGTCAGACCAAGTAAAGCTGAGCCCACGAAAGCTAGGTAGAGGGTACCTCGACAACATTACTTGGCAAGAGCTCCAATAAAAATAGTAAATTAGTTTTCAAACTATCAACAAAGGTTCCCACTCTCAAAGAAATTGAAGATCGCCACCCCTATTCAAGGAGCGGTGTGAAACATCAAAACTAACAGCAATGCGCTGCGTGCCACAATGTTCTCTCAGTGATTCAAGGGAGTAAGATCTTGAAGCTGAATAAGTTGTCTCAATAAAAGGTTCTAAAACACAGTGACTCGGTAAAATTTACAAGGAAATCTCCTTCTGACGATAAGCATCACCGGCAAAACTAATCTACTTCGTGGCTAGACCTTTCCCCTTCGCTGCAACAGCGGCCTCGGTGAGACCAAGAAAGTGCGCATCAATTTATGTATTCAATTTAAACCTGATTATTTATGTTAGTGCGGAATTTACACAAATCAAATAAAAACAGTATCATATTTCAACATATATTAAATAGACATTATTATTTTCATATATTTTCAATAAAGACAGTTTACAGTATTAACTTTACTGTCTTCGTGTAAGCTTATTTCAATTCTGCTATCTCTTTCCCTTTCTACGGCCGGCCTCTGCCCCTCATCGCCTTGGGAAGAGTTACTCTCGCATTACTCCCGAACATCTATTCATCATTTAAAATATCTTGTTATTGTACAAACAAAAAGTATAAATAACATTTTAGCAGAAAATAAAATGTTATTTATTATTATTTATACACAATCAAAGAGAAAGAGAGAGAGAGAGAGAGAGAGAGAGAGAGAGAGAGAGAGAGAGAGAGAGAGAGAGAGAGAAAGAGACAGACAGATTAGTAAAGTAAGTATATTTTTTAATATATTAATCTTTAAAACATTTATGAGATCATTCATATTATAAATGCATTTATAAATTAGTACTATAAGATTAAATTAAGATTGTGATAAAAATTATATTTTCTTCTAATTTAATTTTATGATTTTAATAGTTTCTATTTAAAATTTTTTTTCAGCTATATCTTTGCTTCATATTTATCACATTGGGCGAGATTTAGTTAACAAATCTTTTGTGACTGTACTTAGAATCACGACCTGTTCTTTCTCAGAGTACTCGCGCCTTTCGAGTGGAAAATGTATATATAATCAGCGTGCAAAAGGCATCATAAAGTTACTTTCAATACAGCGATCATTAAGGTCATATTTAGCGTGTTCCTTGTTCTTATACGTTACATTCAAGCCAGCAGTCATTTTGTAAATCTGTGTTAATTTTGAGACCTGTGAAATTATAACAATTGTGATCATTCGGATTACTCACATTGAATTGGAGACAAGATTTATAATTCCGTCATATCTACTAATCGGCTAATCAACGTTCTTCTTAAATAATTCAAATTAATTGACATCCGACACAACCATAAGCGGACATTTCGACTACTTGGATCAGATCGCTGTTTACATCAATTTTACATTCACCTGTGTTTCAAGAGTTCAATATTTATATCTGCATAACCAACATTCAACAATAGTCTGTAATTACAACGCATCTTTGCATATATTTATTATTCAATAAACCTCATTTTAGTCTCTCACAACATCTGCTCAATAAAGAACATCCATTTCTATCACTCCTTTTACTACCTGTATCTCCTGATTACATATGGGAGAGAAAACACACATACATAATCATATTAATATTCAAACTCAATATTACTAGCTGGCAATGACAACCATGTGTATCTCTATTGCTTAGTAACGTCTGCCAAACAAAAAGCAAGGTGCACGACAAATAAATTTCACGACAAATAAATCCGTGCTACTTAAGAGCTGCTTGTATGTAGTACTTCAAAATTTTCTTAGGAAGGTTTTATATTGAAGCTTAAATAAATATAAAGTTCTCGATAATATTAATGAAAGAAATCTTTAAATAATGATACGGCGCTGCCGGGATAATATTAATTTAAAGAGCTCAGGTAACAATCGTTCATACAATGTAAATCAAGTAATATTGTAAACGTGTTTATTTAGTTTTTAATTAATTTTATTTTTAAATTTTGAATTATTTTTATTCATTTCATAATATTTAAATTTTAATGTATGATACACTAAATTATTTAAATGAATATTAAAAATTAATTGTGTTAAATAATATACGAAATTGAAAAAATTAATTAATCTAGAGCTCATTTAAATATGTTACGTAATTTGAAAAAGTTATACTAATAAATTAAAATTAAACTAATAAATAGTACCAAACCCAGAATAAATATTTTAAAGTTCTTATTTATGTTATTACTTTTTATATAAGATTATATTTTTAATTTTTATGGACAATTTAATGTAAAACAATACATGTGAGTTATATAAAATTATATTTTTAATATTAATCATGCTTTTATATAGCATGAAATATTTAAATTATTAAAAACAAATTGAAATATTCAGATAAGTTCATACTTCAAATTATGATAATAACGAATATACCATTTTCCCAGTTTATTTCATTAAAAACAAAATAAGTTAAGGATTTTCATCATAAATATATCAAATTAATTTCTAATTAATTTCTTATATGAGCAAATAGCTTACAATCAAACAGGTCAAAGTTACGTGGATCAACTTTCTCTACACCGATCTATGTGTACTCACTTGCGTCGTGTGATCTTAGCAAAAAGTGTTATCGACTCTAGAAATCCAAAGTATACAAATGCAATGCATAATCGCTACAAACCCTCAAGCTGTAACTCCTCCAATGAATTCATTGATAAATTGACATATAACACTGAGCATCACCCATCTGTAAGATTTTTTACTAGTCTCCTACAGTATAAATTAACAGTAAATTCTTGTAATATATTTTTGCAAAGATAATGTAATCAATTATATTTTATTATTATATTTTTTAATAATGTATAATTGTATCTTACTGAATAATAATTTAAAATATGCAGTATTTTTAAATTTCATACTTTTATTAATTTATTAATACATTACACTAAATAAATGTATATTTATTAATGAAAACTATTTTTTTTATTTCTGATATTTAATTATGAGAATATTGAAATAAACAGTATATCAGGAATATTAATGATTGTTTTAAAAAATATTTGTTTGAGTGTTTAAAAACTTAAGACTAAACTTTGAAATACTTATATTTTATGATAGTATTAAATACTAAAGGTTTAATATTAGTTATTAAAAGGTTCATTATATTTTCAAAACAATCATTATCCAGTAATTCCATTTTACAGTTTTTCATTTGATAATCCAAATATTGTTTTTTATTTTTTATTTTTTACGTACATTTGCTTTTATTTTAACACATTGAATACATACAGTTTCTGTATGTTGTAATTAGTGATATTTCATATATTCAACATTTTGGTACTTGTTTTGATTTAAATATAATTATATACACTTGAATTAGATCTAATTTTATCATTGTCATTTTAAGATATTTTTATATTTATTGTATAATCTTCTGTATTTACAAGTTTAAAAGGTGTGTCCAAATTTTTTTAAAATTATTGATTTAAATTCTTATATAAGGCTAATTTTTCCATTTAATATAGTTAATTAGAAAGATGATATGATTAATATAGTTTTGTATGCAATAAATAATATTATCAACTAAAATTGATCAAATGCAGTTATAACGCTTCGTTTAAGATTTGTGAAATATATATTATTTATAAATAAATATATTAGAAAAAAGAATTTGTAATTTCTTAGTATTTACAATTTATTATAAGTAAATATATATATATATATATATATATATATATATATATATATATATATACATATTATGAAAAATGAATACCTTGAATAATGCAATGTTATTTCCGAAAAATTTAATGGGCATACGAACTTATTATGTATTTAATTATGTATTAGAAAAATATCTTAGAAAATCATTATTCTTTCAGAAAATAATTAAAGTACACTCTTGTAGGAAAATATCTTCTAAAGAACAAACTTATATTAAAGATTATAATTGTCCTTGTTTACAATTAAATGTTACTACATCAAAATTCAAGCACCATAAAAAATCAGAAGATTTTGGAGGTTGTGCGGATCAAAATATAAAGGATATTGCTTGTAAAAGATGGAAATTTTCTGATTCAAAATATGAATGCTCTATGTGTTGCAGAAATAGACCACGGTAACAATAGATATATAATAATAATAATCATGCATTTTACTTGTATATTGTAATTACAAATTATCAAAAACTCCATATCAATGAAACTTAATAAGTAAATGTATAATCTTTTAAAATCTTTTTTAAAAAGTTTATTAAAAATGGTTCAAAATATATTAAAAACCTGAATTTTTTTAGAAACTTGCATTAAGTTGTAAAAAACAATAATCATTTGGAAAATTTGTACTTAAAAATATACATTTATAGTTTTTAAATATTTTTGTATTTGACATTGTTGGTTAGATTAAAAAAATTAACTATATAATTAACTAATAATTAACCTTGAAGTTTTTAAATATTTTTGTATTTAACATTGTTGGTTAGATTAAAAAAATTAAAATTAGATTTCAAATAAAAATAATGTATTATATTTATAGTTAATTTTATTTATAATTGATTATTAAAAAAATATTTCATGCATTCAATTATTTCACTTAACAAAACTGAATTGTATTGTCGCGGTAACGTTTACGTTCCTCATATTCATCAAATAAACAATACAAGTCACAGCACACGTCAGAATAAAATTATCTCCAAATATGTATATTACCGCGACTTATATGAATTACAATAGTAGCACGTTTTCAGACATAATGGTACCTGTATGTATTCGGTAAACTCTGGCAACGATTCATTCTATCCTTTAGTATACGAAAACAAAAGAACGAGTGAGTATGAAGAGAAATGGGAGGACAAAAGTTTTGGACAGTACGTTGAGCAGGGCGAAGAGGAGGCACGCTACGCCAAATTCGTTTATGACATTACTCAAGACATCGTCCGCAATGGCCTTTATAAAGATAGTGAATTAAAAAAAATTTTTGAGAAGCATCTTGAAATAAGTTCCAGAAATTTGAGCAAGGTGTACATTATTACATTACTGTTTATTTCGTTTATAGTGTATCTTGTTTATTGCTATTGCTTACATGGTTTAAAAACATTCTAGCTATTATACAAATATTTTTAAGTTTGCAGCATTCTTTGTTTTATATTATTATTATTGTTGCTGTTGTTATTATTACATTTCGTAAACTTTTAACAGATATTTTGAAATGCATGAAAAATAATGAATATTACTTAATATATAATATTTATAGTACTTTTAAATACAATTTAAATCTTTAAAGTAAATACATAAATTCATTATACACAAAAAATATAACCAAATGCATAATTAGATGTATACAATAAAAGATTTTTTCCAAATTTTTGTTTTACTTTTTGTATTAGCAAAAATAATAAACAATTCTTGAAATTCAAACGTTTTTTAAATATTCTTCAATTTATTTAAATATAAATAGTTGTAATAGTGGCAATCATTTATAAATATTTAAATATAAATTAATTAAATGCTCAAAAGCATTTTGTTAGATTTTTTACCTGCAATGTAAATGTAAATTTGTCTATTTTTTTTATTAAATATTAAATTTCATAAATAAAATTTTTTTTTAATAATAATTTGTATACATTTATTATGAAACGTAAAGTTAAATATGAAAAAAAGTTCATTAATTTGAAACTTTTTATTTATATCTATAAAAAATTTACCCTAAAAGAAACAGTTGAAAAAAATAAATAAGATTAATAAAATGTATTTATTAAAGTATATTATAAAATTTAGTGAATATTTTTGAAAATTGTTTTATATATTGTCTATTTCAAATACTAGTTATTTGTATTACTCATTTGTAATATTGAATCATTATTGTCCTTACATTCATAAATTAAATTAATACGAAGCAAGTTTTTTTGAGTAATATCAGTTATCATCATTCTATCATATTAATTTGTATGCTACTTTTCGAAGCATGTTGCTATTAATATTTTGTAAAACAATTTATAAAACAATGTACTTAAAAAGAAATAGTATATAATTTTGAGTAAATTCTTGTGAGTAATACTCAAATAATTGTGTAATTTTTTATGCATTACTTCATATATTAAAAATATCTTAAAAAGATGGCTTAGATTTTTGCGAAACTAAAGTATTTGAAGCTTTAATATTTTAAATGAAATTATACCCTAAGAATTTATGTCACTTAGGCATTTATTATATAGTATTTTATAATTTATTTACAAAAATGCATATTAGTTTTGTTACACTGTTATTTAATATTATTTATTATTTGAATAAACATTTTTCTAAAATTTTGTTTTTGTTGGTTGCGCTTGCTACTTACATAAAGTATTTTGGTTTAATATATATAACTCTATTTTTAACCATTTGTTATCAATAACAATATTAAATAATTAACATATCTTAAAAATTTGTAACTTTATACTGTATAAAGTATAAATATATATTTAATATACTAAGAAATTATTAATTTAAATTTTTTTATTAGCGAAAAATGCTCTACGAAATTTATCAATTGAAAATTTCTCTAAATATAATGGATGATTCCGAAGAAGAAGATGAAACAGAAGCTGATCTCGTTTTTGCTGAAAAATTTTCTAAATTTCGGACACTGAAACCTCCAACACCACCAAAAATTCTTAATGAAAATAAAATTCTTGAAAAATTGCAATCATTTAAAGAACAGAAAAATGAAATACACAATCAAAATTTTTTATTGGATAGAAAAAGCGTCGTGTTGATTGATGCTAATCCAGAGTTCTTGGTTACTGAACTGGATGTTCTTTCCACTTTGATGGACAATCATGTAGATCCTCAGCAAATACAGCGTATTTATAGGCATCTTTTTCAAAGAAGCAAGGATATGTCTCTTTGTGAAGCTGTCAGAAAAACTATTTTTGAAAAAATAACATAATATAATACTAATATTCTAATACATTCACAATAAATATTATTTTAGGTACAAGTTGGAAAGGAAGTTTCATACACACATCGTTTAAAGCAAATTGATAGAGGTATAAGTACGATATCTTTGAAGAATGTTGGTACAAAAGAAAGATTACATGGAATTCTTCGAAAAGAGAATAAAAAAGATTTGAATAAGATATATAACAAAAAATGGAAAAACGATGTATACAACTGTAAATTAATGTAAGTTTTATATAATTTTTAATAATATTATTAATTTATGCTAATCATAAATGTTTTTAAAATTTTTTCTTTTATTATTTTGTAGAAAACATATCGATTCTACTGAAAAGGAAATGCAACCAAGCTTATCAAAAATTCCCATTCAAAAAATAAATTATCATAACAAAAAATTTAACATTATTGATAAAAAACTTGAATTAACAAATCTAAAATCTTGTAAAATAGAATATGATCAAACGAATAATATTTCAGAAAATCTGCAGCGTTTATGCGATAATTCTAAAGGTATTTTTATTTGTTTTATGAAGTTATAGGAGTTTTGTATTTTATTTATATATGAATATATTTTATATATAAATTAAATTATTTAAAGGCATTTCATATTTTATATATTTATAAACAGATTTGAATCTTTTTTATCATTTTAAGTTAATTATATTAATAATTATATTTCTATATATTACGTTTTGGTATTTGATTTGAAGGCTATTAATTTAAATAAGCACATATATAATTATTAAAAATAATGTAAGTGTACTTAAAGAATTTTTATTAACATTACATTTTTCATACATAATTTTATATTTAATTAAATATGTCAAGCTTCATTCTAAATGTGTTTTTCAGTGAAATATTGATAACTTGTGTTATAAAATGATATTTTTATAATCATATTCAGTCATTTAAAGTTTCATGAAATAATTTATATAAAAAATTATATAAATATAATAATGCATTTTTTATAAAAATGCGGCATTAGAAATATTATTTGATTAACATAAATTTTTTTTTGTTTGCCAAATTTAAAATTAATAACTTTTTTAAGATAAAAACGAATATAAAATAGCAATAAAACCCATGAAATTTAGAATAGTAACATTTATACAATTATATTTTTATTTAAATTTAAAGTTAGTTGAAGAAAAATTTATATAGTTTTAAATATTTGCTATACTGGCAAGGAGTATATATATAATTTATTTGCCTTGGTAATTAATATTATTTTGAAATAAAAGTTTTATTCATTTATACAGAGAAAAATCGAAATTCTAGTAAAGCTGACAATGACAGTTTTTATCAAATTGTATTAGCAGAGGAAAACGAAGGGATTGAAGATGAAATCGAATCTAATATTTCCAATTTGTCTGAAAACTCAAAGATGTCATCGGCTACTCAAAAAGAAGATAAGTCATATAATGAAAATGAAAATAAAGATGACAGCACTTCTATTGCAAGTGAAATATCACATGAAAGTCTGAAATACTCGGATAATTTTTCGAATGCTTCAGATTCGATTAGCAACATTGATATTGATTTTATAGCCAACGTTAAATTGCCGCTATCAGTATCTAAAGATAAGGTGTGAAAAATTACTCAGCGTTACGCAATTGTTTTTTTAATAGACTACTCGTATGTTATTAAACTCCGTTCAAAGGTAAACAAACAACGGTATTTCTCAATTAAGGATTACGTTGACAATTTTGGTATAACCGATAATGAGACGACTTGGAAATTCAAAAATAGTTCCGATTCGTCGACTATATCAATCCTTTCGGGGACTGAAGTGTACTCGCGCATCACACGATCAGAGTCAATTCCGATAAAACCAAATACAGTTGATGGAATAATTAAAAAACGTACAAGCTGGGGAGTAAGTGGATTCAAAGATATAGATACATGGAATGAAAAGATGACTGAACTTTCAAACGATTTGTATATAAATTCAACATATTATTGCAATACCAAGTCTCGGATACCAAGGGGTAACAAAACATGCATTGATAATTGCCAATTCGTTAAAATGAATTGCAAAAATCGTTCGAAGCCAATAAACTGTTTAAATAAAAATCAAAAAAATTCAGAGAGCAGTAATACTTCTAACAGTTTATAAAACCATTTGTAGCTGTTTATTACATTTTTTTTTAAAAACTATTATAATCATTTTAATTATTTTCAAATGAAAAATTTATAGACGTATTTAATAATCTATTTTGTCTTTATTTTTTTGGTTTGAATAATTATAAATAATAAAATTTTATTAAAGAATTTTTATTATTAAATATAAATTTCATATTAAAATTTTGGCATCACATTTTTTAAGAAATTAACATTTTAATATATTTGATCATTGATTTTAAATTAATCATTACCAAAATGGATTAAATTGTATAATAAATTAAAGTATTTTTACAAATAAGTTATACTAATTAAATGCTATAGCTATTTAAAATAAAAATATTATTAAAAATATTTTTATTTTGTATGTTAATGTATTTTTTTTAATGAATAATTTATATGCTGAAAAATAATTAAAACTTATTTTGTCGTTAGTCTTAATAATTTTTATTTTAATCAAAAAGACAGAACTTTTTATGAGATTATGTGTATGTTACAGTACTATTGTAGGTTACTGATTTGATACATATGTTCAACAATAAAATGTACAGTGGAAAAATATACTCTAATATACATATTATAAAGTAGAATATTTTAATGTATGTGCTCTTCACATTGTACACATACATACAGAACCACTGAATATTAAAATATTTAGATATGTATTATTTGTTTTTATTATATTTGACATCAAGTAATAAACAGAATGAAAGACTTGAAATGAAGTTATACTAGTATTTGTTCATTTTAGTATTTTCCTATGTATAAATATATGCACTTTGCTTTGTACATTTATTACATGTTTTTTTAAATACACATGTACATTAATGAAGATAGGATTTACACACAAATTTATTTGAAAAAGTCATTATTATGGAGCTTACTTGCTAATTTTTAAGGCTGCTTAAATTCTTGTACCATGAAAATTGACATTTAGCTCACTAAAGTACATCCAGATCTAATTCCCTGGTCGAATCTTAATATCTGTTCTGTTAATTAAGACAACTAAATCTTTCAGCATCAACATCAATATAGAATCTAGTTTTTTGTGTAAATATGCTTCAATACTAAAAAATCCAATACTAAATGTAGAAGGGGAAATATTTATACATTATATAATAAAATAATTATAAACTAAAGAAATCACAAAAATGCAGTGTCATAATTACGTTGCGAAAGTACGTAACGTAATATCATTATAATATCGTTAAAAAATAAAACAAGCGAATATACAAATTTCAGAAAATCTGAAAAAATGGTCACAGGTATGAAAAAACCTTTTATCGATAGCAAAAAATACTTTTATCAGTGATTCTTTTTCCTACTTTTCTTTTCAAAAATTTGTTTGATATTTGACTATGTTAAATATCAGTAAAAAGCCATTTCTTTGACTTTATTCACTTATCTATAATGTCATATACGATCTTCTTACATGCCATCTGAAGCATTAGATGAGGAATCTTCATATTCGTGTGCATCTGGTCCATGGTTCAAGACTTTTAGTAAATCAGTAACTTGCTTTATTATATGGTTTGGTTTTGGTCCATTAGTGACAAGACAATTGTCACCAAATGATACCCAAACAGTTCCTGCAAATCCAGCTTCAATACCACCTAAGACATTATAAAATTATAATATTATTGATTCAGTAATGTATAATAAAATAAAAAATTTTTCAATTTTATTTAATTTTTTTATGTTATGAATTTTACCAATATATAAAAACACAAGTATTTACATACTACTATAGTATTGTTCAATATATTACTGCAAATAATTTTCTTAATCCATTAATACGGATTCTGTAAACATAAGATTATTATTTTTGCAAATTTCAATTTTTATGAATCTCACCTAGAATGTCAGTCTCTAACTTATCCCCCACCATTATACAATTTTTAGGGTTAACTTGTAGAAATTGACAGGCTTCTTCAAAAATTCTAGCTTCTGGTTTTTCCCACGGTACATCACCAGATACTAAAATGACGTCAAAATATTGCTGCAAATTGAGTTTGCGAATTTTTTCCCACTGAGCATTTGATGGGCCATTTGTAATCAAACCCAAGAGATACTTCTTCCTTAGCTGATGAATCATAGTAACTGTCTCAGGTCTGAGTGTCAAGTAGTAGTATCGTAAATACAGCCATCTTTCATAAGTTTCTTTGACAAGGTAAGAATACTTTCCACCAAGAGCTTTGTTCCATAGTGAAGATCGCCAAGTATCTAGACTAAATGCAACGTTGTCAGGACACTTTCTGAACTGCTTAAGATAGGATGAGACGATCTTGTTGGAACAATCTTGTGGTATTCCATAATCCTTAGTAAGTTCCTCTGCAAGCTGTTGGTAATCAGGAAAAGTCATTATTGATTTTAATTCTTTTAATTCAATTGGTAGAGCAATTTAGGAAAATGGCCCATGATTAATTTTAATATTGTATGAGACAGAATATGCGAAGACAGAAAATGTTTTACCACATTCAATAAAACTCAAAAGTTTTAATTTCCTTATTAAGTACATTTTTTACTTTAAGAAATGAATTGAAAATTATTGAATGTGATCTCTGAAAAATAAACAAAACTTTGGGATTAAGGAATTTGAGCGGTCAATGAGGACTCTTAATTCTTATTAATGATTACCTATAAAATGTATTGATTCATTCAAATACTCAAGCTGACTAATTGGACTCTTGAAGTGGCATCCATGGACGCTGCTGTAATCACAACAAAATCAGTTGTGCCAACAACAGTCTTATTGGATTATTTAAAATTCTTTACAATTAGCGTGTGAAGATTTTCCTGAAGATGCTGTTCTCTGTGATTAAAATAAGTGAGAGGCTTAAAAAGAGGTCTTCACAAACATTATAAAATGTATAAAGAAGATCTCTTAAAAGACTATTAATTCGCGCTCAAACTATATGATCTGAAATTGAGAAATTACTTATGATATTTAGGACAGGTAAATAATTAATCAAATGCAACTTTATGAAATTAACACATTTAATTAAAAATTTATTTAAATACAAACGCTTAACAACAAATAAACATAAATGTATATTGTTATTAACATAACATTTACAATTCTATTTTAAATAATTTTCATATTTTTTATATTTAATAAGGATTATTTTATCATAAAAAAAATATATTAAAGGCATTTAATATTTTTATAAATACCAAAAGTTTTACATTTTTTTAATGTATAATGAGTCGATATCTGAATTTGTTATATGCTAGGATACTATTTTCAGATGGAATATCCGCTCTCTCTCTCTCTTTCTATACGTACATAGATATCTCTTATGCTAATTTAATAATTTTATACAAAAATGAAATCAACATCATATATAGTGAGACATAATTTTGGTATAAATATAAAAACTATTTTGATGAAATCCATTAAGAAACAAAATATCTTTTTTTTTATAAATAAATGTTTTTTTAAACTATTAATTTTTGTTGAAATAATATAAAAATTCAGAATCATAAATTTATTTTGATAATTTTTTATATAAAATACAAAGTTCATATTTTATAGAGTATTTGGCAATATTAAACTTATTTAGTAATAATATAAGCACACTCTTCACAGTTTAATGAGAAAAATACAATAACATACAATAACATAGCATTATACTGTACAAAATATTTTATATTAATAAATATTTAATCGCCAAATAAATGTTTTCCAAGTTCCATCATACGATGATTTCTGCAAACAGTTAAAGCGCCTGCTTTCTTCAGTACAGATGCAACACTTGTATCAGCTTTAACCAAATGACATAATAAATCTTCAAATGCTGATTTAACATTCGGCTGCAGTCCTCCAATTTTAACTTTCTTTAAAGTATCAATAATTCCTTCTGCCCAACCTGATTCAATTGCAAATTCTGAAAGCCAAGGAACCATCTGCAATACACTAGCCATTGTTTGCATTCCTAAGAACCACAATTCCATAATTTCCATCCAATGTTCTTTATACAATATATTTACTACCAATTCTGTTGGATCATTGCTTTCATCTACCATATAAGCATCCCATAAAAATCGAATAGTGGCTTGAATATAGCGGCATATTGAAAAATCATTCTTTTTTATGCGTTTAGCTTGTTGTTTCATTAATAAAAGCCCAAGAATAGCTAAATTACCATGAAGAACTAAATTTTCTGATATTTGTTTAAGTTCTGGCAGACTGTCAAAGATAAATTTAAGCAAATTAATAAATGTTGTGGATTCTTCAACTAACTTTGCTTCTAAAACGGTAATATTCATTAGAACATTACAAATTGACACCATAGCACTTCTAGAATCCTTCATTTCTTCTAAAACATGTGGTTCTAATTCCTTTATGGGTTCTTTAAGAGCTTTAAGTCTTTCAGCTTTTGGTACTGGTGGTTTTTTATAATGAACAATGGACCAATGATAGGACAAGCATTCAAATAATACTTCATCTTGTTTATGTTTTAATAGTATTTTTCTTGCATCTTCTTCAATAGCAAGATGACACAAAGCTGGTAATAGTAATCTCAATACATCAATATCACTTAATGGATCACAATTTATAGATTTTTCCGATATTATTTCTGTTGTTTTTGATACTTCCTTAGCTTTCTTGGCAATTTTTTTATTACGATGTTTATAAAAGGTATCATTAGCAATGCTTAAAACAAAAGGTAGAATAGCATGAACCTGACAACGCAATGCAGATGTTTCTTGAGCTAACCAAGCAGCTAATACTCTTACCATAGCACAGACAAATATATGTTCTTTAATGTCTGCTAATTCCTTCATTTTTGATACTGATGTGAGAAGTCCAAGTACAGCTGTAAATGCTCCTTTTAATGCTGTATATAAAGATTGTTTTTCCTTTTGTTCTAAGTCTAATTGATCAGTTATAATATAAGATAAGGATATTTCTAAAATCATAAAACATGCTACAACAAGATCAGCAGACATCACTACTGTCTTTATTTGTTTTCCTTCTATCTGCATTTTAATTTCGATCGATGCTAGTTGAATTAACAAAAGAAAGAAGATTTTAGGTTTTTCTTCATCAGATAAAGCCCAATCAATGCCTAATAACTCTAACATTATAGACGAAAGTTTTAATGCTGGATCTCTTTGAACCTTTCCAATTTTTGATGTAAGGATATCATTTAATCCTTTATATATACTTTGAGGCCAAGATTCATTTTTAGCACTTTTAGTAATCAGATCTTGTCTACAAGAAGCAAGTAGGGCTTGCAATATTGAGCAAAGTTTAAATTTTCTTTCATCATGATCAGTTTCAAAGTCTAAAGCAATCTTATTAATAATTGCATGAAATGGCACTGTATTATTTGGATCCCAAACTTCAGATCCAAACTGATTAACTAGAGTTACTAAAATGTTTAATGCCTCGTCTGTTTTAAAACTCTTTTCTGCATATATTTCACACATTTTAGGAATAGCTTTATGTTCAATTAATACTTTTTGTCCAGGATAAAATCGAGCAATATTCTGTAAACATATGTATGCTTCACTTACAATAATTAATGTATCATCAGGAGCATCTTCATCTGCTTTTGAAACTATTTCTAAAAGTATAGGAACATGTCCAATCATATCAGAATGAGATGCTAGTACTGAATCTCTACAAAATGCAGAAAGGATAGACAAGGCAACAGATTTATAAACTTCTGATGGACAATCAACAGGAACATTGTCGCTGATTAATAACTTTCTGATAAACTTTGCACTAATTGCTTCAAAAAGCAGTTTCTTGGCAGTTGATGAACAATTCTTTCCATTAATTAATTTTGTAACCATAAACAAAGCTGCAAATTTTTCTGAATCTCCATTTACCATTTTTAACATAGTAATGCACTTATTTACTTCCTCAGAGATATTTTCAGCACTGTCGCATTCCATTTTGAACCAATTGATTAAATACTAAATTCCAGTTAATATTCTTGAATAGTTTAATATTATTTCACACTGTTTTCACGATGAGGAGTACAAAACCAATGAAAATTTGATTTGTCAGCATTCCTCTATTTTTTGTAATACAATTCGCAGCCAATTGGCACCAATCCTACAAAACTAAAATTTCTCTTCTAGCCTTGCCCTTTAGTGTTTTAATATGAATGTATAAAAATAGTACTTAATTAGGAGGGCTTCTAAAATTAGTATTAGAGGAGATAATTTCTTAAAAAATACTAACCATAGAATTCCAAATGAAAGTTATTAAAATAAGTTATATAAATGCATAAACTGCAATAAGCCTTGGTGAAAAAGAGAAATATTTAAGAACATACCATTACAGTACAATTAAAGAACTAACTAGCGAAGCAACTCTTATTCTAATTAAAGAAAATATGCTTAAATTATTACGCGTACGTCGAATTATAATATATAATGTACGTTAACTATCTGCAGTTGAAAAATTTTTTCTTTAGCAGCCAGTGCAACTTTAGACAAGGTTTAATACAGAGGTGAACGAAATCATCCGAGATTGTCTTCTTACAGCTCTCTCTCTCTTTCCAGATCGTTTTCCCGCTTTCTCATTCGGCGTTCCATTGTCTTTCTTTTTCTTCTCTTCCTCTTAGTTTCGTTATCGTCGTTGTGTCGTCGTCGTGATCTAAAATAATCGCGCAAGAAAACGCTATATTGGGTATCGGTTCGTGTTACGTTCTTGGCTTCTCTACTCTATTTTTGCTTTCGTGCACGTGCCGAGAACAAGTGCGCAGTAATAGCCGCAGATTCTTGAAGAAACACGCGTTCACTCACATCAGGAAGCAAGGTTTAAACATTTTCTCTTTCTACTTCAACGAAGAATCCACTTCAAGCTAGGCACGCATCTCGCAAGCTTAAGAACTAAGCGTGCACATTTGTGCATGCACAAATATATGCGTTCATTGATTTAAGCATATGTATGTATGCATAGTAATTTTACGTTAAATATAGATCTGAGATTTACTCCTATATTAGCAGTAACTTCGTGGTAAAGCTAGATTTTGTATTACTGTAATTGAGTAATTAGAACATTTTATATGAAGAAATTTAGTTTACGATAGGTAAGAGCTCGTTTTATCGTAACGGTAATAAATATATAAGTTTGACGTCGTCTGCTGATATATGATGCGCGTGTGCTTACTAACGGGTTTGACGTCTATTGTGGCATCCCTCATATAACATTCCACCAAATACTGCCGTGCATGTTTAATTTTCACGTTCTATAATAAGTTGCTGACTCTCTCATTAAGTTTCACTTATACCACTCATTTGCAGGATACAGATTTCTCACAAATATACAAATGTTGTATGTGTTGGGTCATGGGTCAAGGAACAGGGGTAGAGATAAAAAATGCTTGCAGAGATACATTTTGAGAAATTATACAGTGGTAGGGAAGGTCGAATGCGAACTAATGGATTATACCTTGCGACAAGCTAAACTGTCCCCTTTTCTGGTCTCAATGAGGGTGTTGTCCAGATCGAAGAAGAGCGCGCTGACGGCAGCGTTTGGTCCATTGTCGCGCGCTCGAAAACCAGCCATTTGTCTCTCGCCTTTCTTTTGTTTTCTGAAAAACACACGAAATTTCCGCAGCGTTTGACAGGCTACAAGGAGAAATGACTTGGATCCCTCAATATTTCTGCACTCTGTTCCGTTAATCCCCTCCTTTTACTTTTTCAAAGACGACCGAGCTCTCAGAGTTTTAATTGAGAATAAAGCACGCAGGCGCGTTATGCTCTTTGCCTTGTGTCAGTAATTGTGAAGGCACGTTACAAGTTCAATATTTTCAAAGATGGCTCTGTCTGTTTAGCTAAGTTGGTTAGCCTGCGCTATGCCAGCTAATTATGAGAATGCTAATAGTATAAATGTATGATAATTATATTAATCTGTACACTTTGACATATATATATTATATATATTTATATTATATAAATTTATACTATATATATGTATCAACGCGTACAGACAATTTAATTAGATAATAATTTATAATAAACAGATAATAAATTTGCAATGTTAATATAAATACTTTTAGCAATACTGATTATGAAAAAGCCATTTTTTGAAAATATCAATGAATAGAAAAATTAATAAAAACTTCAAATTTGTTTTTATCCATTCAGCAACAAACTTTATTGAATTCTATTAAATTTTTAATGAACTTTATTCTATACATAATATAGTAAATTGTTAAAGCAATGCTGTCTAAAATAAAAACAATCTATTATAAAAAAGATTGTTTAGAATTAATGAACACTTAGAAAATATAACATTCTTCTGTCCAATGAATATATTATAATATATTATAAGCGTATATTTTTGAGAATTCATATTTATAGTAAATTCCTCGGAATGCTAAACACAGAAATTAAGTAATTTTATTAAATATTACAAAAATATTCAATTATTTAAATATTTTTAAAGTCAAAATATAATAATAGTTATAATTCATTAAAAAAATACTCATTAAAAACTGCTTGATGAACGTGTCATAAAATGTAATAAAATTTAATAAAAAAATAAAAATAAATTTATAATTCATATTGTTAGTTACTTTATTATTTATTAGTATTGTGTAATATTTAAATCATATAAAAATAGTTATTTTTATATATATTTTTTTTATTTATATCTTTTATATTTATACACTAATTTTATAACGTTTATTTTAAAAATTGTATCAAGTAAACGGTATATATTATACTTTTATTATACATTGACGAAGAAAATATGCATCTTCTAAATTTATAATTAAAATGAGAAGAGAAATTGAATTTATTTATAACTTCTTTCTTGTTGCTTCGTGTTATACATTTTTGTTTATTTTCTATATAATTATTTTCTATAGAAATAATTTTCATATATTCTAAAAAGGTATGAATATTTTAATTATATTTTCTATACATAAATAATAATTTTATTATTTTTCAATAAACAAGTAGAAGTTATTTAGTAGAATCTATGAAATTTAAAAAGGAATTGAACTTTATATTTACATATAAAATTTATATGTTAAGTATTTGTCTTTAGTGTCCATCAAATGGAAAATTTTTTCATGTATTTAAATTTCTAACTAAAAATTTTATAAAATACGCAATTAAGATATTTATTGATACAAAATAATAATAGAATATTCAATTTATACAGTTTGAAATAGTTACTATCCATTTTTATTTATCTTATCATCATTTCAGTAAATTTTCAAATATCATAATTGATATTATCATTACATAGTTTGTTAGAAACGTGAAATAAGTTAATATACAATTTTTTTATTTATCAGGTATTATTTCAAATAATATATAATATAATATATATTATAATATATTTCGAGATTACTGATGAATTTTTCTATATATTATATAATAATTTTTACATTAATTAAAATAATGAAAATTTATTTTTAATACGAATTTCTTTTATTTTTGGGAAATAAATCATCCTAATAAAATCCGTTAGCAAACTGAAATGCCTGTTTTAAAAACTGCAATTGCAGAATTTGCATTTATCACCTACTTATAGAATGGGTTAAGTTTGACAATGATTATAATTTATAAAAAAAAAATTGCAAAAATAATGTTAATAATTTAGAACAAAAGAGAATAAGGAATATGATTAAACATTAAATATAATATTTTGATGTTCTTATGAGATGCATATTAAATAAAAGTAACAAATGAATTATACTTGAATTATAATGAATAGAAAATGAATATTAAAATATATACAAATATAAAATATAAAAACAAATATAAAAATGAAATAAAAATAAATACAAATATAAAAATGAATTATAATGTACGATTAAGATTATATTTAATTTATCAATTCTTTTTTAAGAACATATTGTTTCGCGTTTTATACTGTTTATTTTATACTATAAAATCTCTGTTATATACTATAAAATATTTTATACTGTAATATTCTATTAAATTATATATAAAAATTCGTTTTATTGAAACATTTTCCGATATACTCTGCAACTAATTTAATCATGAAATAATTTAATATAATATAAATATATTAACAACGAATAAATAATATTTTCCAACTTATTTTAAATAAATTATTAAATTGAAAAATAACTCATCTCGTTTTTTAAAAAATCGATTCATTGGCATACGCCAAAAATGGAAAAATAATAGCGTCTGGCATTATAATTATAATATAAATAATATAATAATTGCTTAATATATGCGATTTGTATGTTGAAACGTCGCCATTTTTTTGTGGACTGCAATGCGATTAAATATAAGTAATTAAAATATCTGAAATTTTTACCGAAATCGTCGGAAGCACTAACAAAGCTCATCCTCCTTATAATCCGATAAAATATCAGTTGACGAATCAATATGAGATACGTGTTCTCTGCAAGATTTTGAATATTTTAACGGAACACTTGATAAAATAGAATTTAAAATGAGTTTGTTAGGTATAAGATTGTTATAAAATTTTAAATACTTATTTATGAAAGATTATGATAAACTATAATGGAGGGAAATAATATTAAATCTATTAATTTCTTTTTGTCTCTTATAAGTATATAGAAAATATTATATAGATTATATATATTATATAGAAATATATTATAGAATATATAGATATATAATATACAATATATTATATTATGTCAAAAATTATATATTACATAGAAAACAAAATAATAAGAAAATTATTATGTATTATACATAAATTGTTTGAATTTTGTGCATTGTTATGAATATATTATTTATGTATATTTTGAATTATTGTAAAAGACTTGGTAATCTGTTGGTATTATTATTAACCGATATTATTAACCGATTGATACTTTAAAAGCTTATATTTAAAAAATTAAATGCAGTGTTCTGTATGGCAAAACAGTATGAGCTCATTCATTGAAGGTCAAAAGAAAAAATCACGTAAAAATTTGATTAATTATGTAATAATGAATACACATTTAAAGTTTCGAAACAAGGTGACGTTGCTGAATTTTTTTGATAAAATAGTATTATGGAATTAATAATATTAGCATGTTTACAAATTTTAATCAATACTTATTTAGGCTAATAAATTAAATATAATTTTTTAAAAGAATGTAAAAACGTAAATAATTTGTATAAATATCAGTTATCAATATTTTTAATAACAAAAAATCTATTTACATTAAACGAAAATATATTTTAAAATGCATAAGACTGTAAATGATAATTTTAATTTCAGAAAAAATCAAATAATTTTATTTTATTATTAGTATATCATATTTAAATATCATCTGACATGATTGATTTGTGTTTAATATAAATGTTGACCATCGTTTAATCTTTAATGAATAATGAATTATTTCAGAATTAGACTGAAATTAAGCATTTTCGGTCCTTAAAATTAATAAGGCATATTATTATCAGTGACTCATGACTTTCGTAAATTATTTAGCCAAATATCAACAAGTCTAACCAGTCGCATGCTTTAATGCATAATACTATACAGTCGCATTTTAAAAACTACAAACACCAAAAGTCACTCATATCTACTATGTGATGTACGAGTAATGGCATGGTCATAAAAATACACGTGCTTACCTGTTCGGCCAATCAGAAAGTATTTATTTCTCTCAGATGATTATTTTGTTAGTCTTTTCTTGCATTATTTCAATATTATCTTGATCATGATCTTGCTGATAGATG
The DNA here is from genome assembly GCA_030522565.1 of Ceratosolen corneri. Classification (NCBI taxonomy): domain Eukaryota; kingdom Metazoa; phylum Arthropoda; class Insecta; order Hymenoptera; family Agaonidae; genus Ceratosolen; species Ceratosolen corneri. Next base: position 21,207 of record JAPYYT010000944.1, read on the forward strand.
ATTTGACGTTTAATATTCTGATTCCACTAACTGTTGTGAGCATTCCTGGCATATATAAGTACAAAAATTTTGCAAGTCAAATGACAATTTGTATCTTGGTAACTGGTTGTCATTGTCGACTCTATCAGTCAACAATTATTAGCTGACAAGAAAGTAAAAAATGATGCGTAAGTTTATTTCGATTATTATTGATATTCAATTTTTTCAACTTCAGTCATCATTCCACTTTAATTAAATTTGTAATATATAGGTGAAAAGCAGCTCATTTTATAGTAAAATTTTGAATATTACTTAATAATAATGAAATTAATCAATTATTAAAATCCATTATTGAATTGTATAGTTTTAATTTTTTATTTTTATTTAAGCATTAAAATAAAATTTTTTAGTTAACTATTAATATATATTTTTTAATTTTTAAATTTTTCTTATTGCAAACGTTATGTAAAATATTTATTTGTAGGTTATATTTTAATAATTTTATTTTATAATACCTTAAATATCTTTTAATAATTGTTTCATTATATTGTTTATTTATTGTTAACAAATTAAAAATAAATTCTTAAATATTAACTTTGATTTTATTTTTAAATATTAAAGTACTTTAACGATATTAGAATAAAATGTTTTTGTTTGAATCGAAATAAGAAATTTATAAAAAGTATATGAATTTGTTTTCATATTATATTAAATATTTAATATTAATTTTATAAAATATATATTAGTTTATTGTTCATAGAGGTTAATGGTTTATGGATCATGAAACAATATCAAAATATATTTTTGTATTTTATGTTTGTTCATCTGAAAACGAATTTTTAGTTATATTTAAATGCAAATTTTATGAAAGTTTGTATTTATTTAACATCTTTCAAGTTTACATTAATTAATTATTTTTAACAAATTTAATTCAATATTTTTTATTTTGTTTAACAACTAATATAATAAAATTGATATAAATATTTTGTATAATATAATGATTAAATGATTTCTTTACATCTTTACTTTAATAATATTGTTAATTAATAGTAATTATTATTACTAGGTATTATAATAACTTCAGCTGTTATTTTGGTTGCTACTGCATTTGGCAAGGACTGTGATAAAGCCAAAGGTATAGAATGTGTTGATTCAAATGAGGATCAAATTAGTTTTAATCAAGATAAAAATTGGAGTAAGGCAAGTTCTATCTATGAATTTCACGCAAATGATATACATGGTAAAGATGTTTCATTGAATAAATATAAGGGCAATGTTGCTATCATTGTTAATGTTGCAAGTCAATGTGGATTAACAGATACAAATTATAAACAGCTTCAAAGTTTATTTGAAAAATATGGAGAATCTAAAGGTTTGAGAATTTTGGCTTTTCCATCAAATGAGTTTGCAGGGCAAGAACCAGGAACATCTCAAGAAATCTTAGATTTTGTGAAGAAATATAATATTAGTTTTGATTTATATGAAAAAATTCTTGTAAATGGAGATAATGCTCATCCTTTATACAAATGGCTTAAATTTCAAGAAGATGGGGCTGGAACTATTATTGATGGTATTAAATGGAACTTTACAAAATTTTTAATTGATAAAAATGGAAAAGTAGTATCTAGATTTGCACCTACAACCGAGCCTTTTTCAATGGAAGATGTGATAAAAAAATATTTGGAATAATATTATTACTGTTCTGTTATTTAGTTTAAACAATATTTTAATTTACAACAATAATGTAAACAAAAATTTTTAAGATTGTTTTGATCAACCAATTTAACATTTATAGTAGAATTTTTAATGTAATAATTTATGTTTGCAAAATAAAATACTTTCAAACATTTTCTATTTTATTTATTAAAAAAACGATATACAAAGTAATAATTTTTTGAAAATTAAGTAATAAATACCATACAAAAATATTTTAATTCATAATTTATTATTTAGTAGTATTTGAAATAAATATTTTATGATTACAGATACGCAATGTGTATTTTTTATTATAAAAATAAATGTTTCTTATTTGGATAATAATTCTATTTTTAGTTTAAATCTTGATTAATATCAAGTAAATATTTTTAATGTTGATAAATTTTATATAGATTTACAATTTTAATATTAGTGATTCATAAATTTCTTTATTACACAATTTTTAAAATTGATAACAAGGTTATAAAAGTTTTATCAAGTTTATGTTTTAGTAAAAATACATACATATGACAGCATGCATGTATTTATTATGTATATGTTTCTTAAATAATAAGAATCTTTGTATTATAATTTATGTATATAAATTCTTTATGTAAAATTCTATGTACAATAACTTACAATGTTTAGTTACTTTCTTCATATTAATTCCAACAAATAAAATTTAAACAAGCACATGAAAAATGCTTTCATATAATTTGAGTATTAAATGCTTTATTTTGCTATTAACTTTGTTAATCACAGTAAGTTAAAGTCTTACAAATTGAAATTTGAATAAAGGAATTATATTTATTACAGCTAACTTATTTAATTAAAGCTAAAATAGATTTTCTCCACTTTAATTTTACTAAATATAAAGAATGTTATAATATGGACGGATTGACAGTTATGGGCATCTATTTATTTGCCATTAACTATACTAACATAAATAAATATTTAATCTATGTGTTATTTATTCTTAAATAGATTGCTTTGCATTTTTGATATTTTATTTTGCTCATTAAGAACTGTTTCTTCACAGATCTGTAACAACGAAGTTAACGTTTGATTAATTTATTATTTACTTAAATGATAATATTAAAGAAGACTAATATTTCATGAATGAAATTTAGAATGAGTTGTTTAAAAAAATAAAAGCTGTGAATTACCCATAGTTTCTTGTTGCAATTCTACTTTATAGGAAGGATTGTCATAAGCTGATGTAGTTTTTCGAGGCGATATATCAGCTTTGCTGCTAGTTTTTCTTTTCATTAACATCATTAAGAGAATTAGAGTCGATAATATGGCTAATGAAGCTACTATAGCAACTATAACTAAAGGTCCATAGTAATCACCTTCATGTAGAGATATCGATGCAAGCTTTCCTGTAAAGTAATTAAAAACATATGAAGTATGACAAAATAGTATTAGAGAATGAATATAAATAATTTTTTGTTTTTAATAAGTTTGTTAATAATAGTCAATTGAAAGTGATGAGAAGTTTTTTTCTATTATACCTTGTTGCTGAGAAGCACCAGATGGCAGTAGAATTCCAGGCTTAGTAATGAAGTCCTGAACGTTGCTTTTTTTTATTTTTCCGTTAGTTAAGTAAACTTCTATCCAAAGACGATATCGAGTACCTGGTTTTAAATCGCTTATAATTGTCTTTGCTGGTGAATCTTTCTTTGCAATCTTAAACGTGCTGGTATCTTCTTTTCCGCTATCGCTTTGGTACACTGCTCTGTAGATGTTCACATATTTGTCCTGAGGTATAGGTACACCAATCCAAGAAATTTCAACGTGTGTGGATTTAATTATTTTAATTTCAACTTTCACGTCAAACGAATAGGGATCATTTTCTTGTATCGTTGTGAAATTCACCTAATTCAAACAATAAAAAACTAAAATATTTAAAATTTAACGTGTATTACTTTTTATGTAAATCGAATGTGTGTTTACCGTTTTACTATTAATAAATACATTAGTTTGTCCGATTATGTCCTTAGTACTAAGATGAACTTCGTATGCTGTTAAAGGTCTTAAATGATTAAGTACATAATGATTAACGCTTCTGTGAAGTAATGGAGTTACTGCGTAAGTTTTCTCATCGTCAGCCTTGTACATTAGATAAATTCCATCAATAAATTGTAATTCATAATTCGTGAATTTTTTCCATTCAAACTCTGCAAAAGTAGAATTCACCTGCAATACTACAAGTTCAGAATCAATGTTAATGTCCACTAATGAACTTGGCATTTGCTTATCAAGAGTGCGAACTTGATAGATTTTGCTAGTGTGAATATTAGATAAATCACGTAATTTTACTGCAATCATTAATCGGTACATAGTTGATGGTTTCAATCCACTTAAATCGAACTCTAAATCTTCGGTATCTATGAGATCTCCAGGAGGTGCAAAAGTTTGCGATTTCCAAGTTGATGGATTCATATTTCTGCATAAAATATTTCAAAATTTTAATTATTAATAATACAATAGACTATTATTATAAAATATTTAGTTAGTAAATATATCGTTGGATTATTGAAGTTTATATTAATAAATATAATTAGCACATGTACGATATACAATTCTGTGTATATTAAAAAAAATTTATTTCTAAGTATTAATTAAAATATTTAAAATAATAAAAAATAAAATTATTAAATTATGTCATATATATATATATATATATATATTTCTATACAGATAAACGAATTGGAAAATTTGCTAAATATGTTTTTTGGACAGAATATAAAAAAATTTATATATAATATATAAATATAAATAAATACATCCTAAAATATAATGTAAATTCTAAAGAATATTGTACAAAAATAAACAAATTTCAAAGTCTTTTTGAAATAAATTTTTTAATTACTAAAATATAAACTCACGATTTATCACTAGTGTAACGAACTTCAACTCTACCGTGAAGTCCAACTAATATTGATGGCACGGTAAATATCAAACGGATACTATTTCCGTTGATTGCATGTAAATCTTCAATGGATATCTCATATTTTTGTTGATTTGGTAAGTTTGAACTACCGAGATTAGAAATTCCCGAGAATTGTGATATTCCGTGTCCAAATTCTATAATGTATAAATATAGAATAATAATTAATGTATAAAATTAGGTAAATTTAAAATTAAACACCACAATACAGTTAAAATGAATGTATAATACAGATTCATTATTATTTTAATATGTTTTGTCAACATCAATTTATAATTAAAATTTAAATATTTTTTAAGCTACGATATATTATTCATTGATTATAAATGCTATTAAATCAATAAACTTTATTTGTTGAATTTTTTTTAAGACTTCAACATTATAAATGTATTATATTATGTATAAATTCTCTAAAGAGAGAGTATTTCAAAAATTTATGTTAAATTAAAATGATTAATATAAAATATTTAGATTGTTTTTTTATTTAATAATAACATATTTTATAATTTTACTTTTATACGTTTTTATTTTATATGAACTGTTAATGTCTAATTATAGTATATTTTGTTTATCAAAAAATCTATTTTACATCAGTTGGAACAGGATCAATGTTATTCAGAATTTTATATACTTATATTTTTCATTTACCATTGTGAATAATTTTGTGTTTTTCTTGGTCAGTTTTAATAATTTTTTTACTGAAATAATGATATTTGAAAAATTAAAGGTAATTTGTAATTACTTTATTCGATCATTAAGACTTTAGATTTTATACATACGCATTTATAAAAAATATTATTTATTATTACATATTTGTATTTATTACAATATTTTTATAGTAAATTATAGTAATATTTATAGTTATACTTATCAAAGATCTTCGTTATACTTACAAAAATACAACTTTATTAATAATATACAGATATACGATTATTATAACAAGAATTTATTGCTAATTTATCAATGTTTCAAAGTAAAAGTGTCAATCTGAAGACCCCTAACGTGGTTTATAAACCTGCATAGATAGATTAATTGAATGCTTTAGAATATTCACGATCGCTTTTAATATTCGGTTAATAGATTATTTACTTATTTATGCATGATTTGATTAATACTGTTATAAAATTTTACTATATTTTCCAATTAAATAAATTATGTTGAAATTAAGTTATACAAAATGATAACTATATAATAGTTAAATAATTATATAAAACGACCTAATTCATGATTTAACATAGTATAGAAGAAAATAAAACCAAGCAATCTTTGTATTTGTTCATCAACAAGTGATATGACAATATTGTCAAGAAAAATCTAAATTTGTTGATCGAAATATCGAATGATGAATTGAGAAACTTTCAATAAACGAACCTGGCTGGCCAGAGCCGGTCGGTGCTTGTGCAATGTAGTCGTGTGAGTCGATGTGCGGTGTTAAGTCAGCCGCGCCTTGATGAATTTGTAAAGGGTCAACGTTGTGAGTTGTCAGGAGTGGTGATGCCTTCTGCAACTGCATATTCTCTTGTTGATGTTTTACAGGATAATGTTGCTGATAGGGATTATTACTGGGATCATGTTCAGCTATATGAGTCATTAACTCTTCCAGCTGCTGAGGCGAGCTTGGCACCTCAGCCGCATGTAAATGATAAGTCATTTGTCCATTTTTATCCATTTGAGTAAAGATTTGTGGTTTTCCAAGAGCTTCGCTCTTTTTGGCAGGGGTATTAAAGCCAAAGTAATTTGATGGTGCTTGAAGTACCGGTACTGGTATCTTATCCGTACCCATTATTTTTTTATGAATCCCATAAATATCTGAATGACCATTAAGTGAACCATAATTCGATTGTATTAGACACGAATGCTGAAGATTTATTAAGTGATAAAGCTCATCATGTATAGTTGCTGGGTTAGGATTTTGTAGAGGAATATCGGGATATTTTGGAACTTTAACTAACAATGATTTGTATTTATCATTTGTATATATATCAGAGCTGGATTTTTTTCTTTTAGTCACCGAAGAAACGACATTATTTGGATCTAGAAGTTCGGAACGTAATTCGATCGAATCATTGTACGGTGGACCAGCGGCTGAGTTTTCTAATTGAAGATCAAAATGCGTCGATGGGATATTTTTACCATTGGTTGGTGCAAAATCAAAAGTAGATACAGATGTATGATCGTGTACATTTAGCGGTACGAAATGCGGTTGCTCTACACGATCAGAAAGAGAGTTTTCTTTATTCAATTCTGGTAATTTATTTGGACTTTGAGAAATAGATCTAGACGGGGCAGATAAGGTTGATTTTTCAGATGAATAAATCTTATCAGAAAAATAATCAGAAGATAATGGTCCTGGAAATTGATTGTTATTTTCTTTATAAATCTTAATTGTCTCCAAGGGTTTCTTTGAATCAGATTTAGATTTATTTTTCTCTATAATAGGAGGTGCCTTTTCAATATTTTTAGTTAAATGAAACAGTTCTTCTATACTTGGTTGAGTAGGTTTAAAATCAGGATTATAAGGGCCCATATATGGTATCGTGGGGTGTCCTGGATCCATAGGATAATGTACAATGTCAGAATTAGAGAGTACAGTATATTGAGGTGGCTTAGTGTCACTAGATTGTGTAGACTTAAAAAACGATGGGCTATGAAGCTGCTTCTGGATTAGTAGACTAATTTCTGATTTATCATTTGGTTGCTTTTGAATATCGTCTATCGCTATATGACCGGAGTAAATAAACGTTGACAAATTCTTCCCTGTAATGAGAGAGTTATATCTTTTTTGGTTCGTATTAATGAGTCTAATATGTGGAATTTCTGAGCCAGTTCAAAGCCTATTTATATTTCGATATTTATATTAATATTTTGATCAATTTTTAAGTACTTAATGAGTGATATATTAATCATATTAATTATTTAAAAAATTCAACTATCATATATTAGTGTGTATTCATATTGGTTAAATACATTACAAACATTAAGTTTATTTTTAATATAATTTGAATTACACAGCCAAGATAAGTTAAATTAAACTAGTGTAATAAATATTGGATCAACTTAGTAAAACAAAAAGATTTTTTAATAATTTTAATTTTAAATTAATTTTCTTAATGATCTCCATTAAGTGTTTTCATTTAATAACATTTTGTTTAATAACAGAAGTTAATTTTATTTCTACAACCAAAATATTTAAAAAATTAAAAATACTAATTCAGAAAAAATAGATTTACTGATCGATATGTAGATTTTATTTAGAATACATGATTTGGTTTCGTTCAAAGAATAAAGCTTTTAATACTTAGATGTAAATAAAAAGTCCTAAAAATTAAATTTACATTCTTAAGAATCCCCTAAAAGCTACAAATATAAAATTAAATAGGTTTATATATTTATGTTTGAAACTTTCGATAAATCACTATATCTAGTTAAAGGTTATATGATAGTTTATTTTTAAATTATAATGTATAATTCGGAATGCTATAGTTTTTAGATTTTATTAAAAATTACGAAATTAAATAAAATTTTATTTTGTTTCTAATATTTGTAGAAAATATGTTTGTATTATAAAATTTTCAGAAAATCTCCGATAATTAATATAAGTAATTAAATTTGTTTGTTTTACGTAAGTCTTTTGAAATAGTAAACAATATTTGTTTTAATATGAGAAAAATTTTTCAAATTTTCTTTGTTTAGTGATTGTTGATACCCATTCTGTTTTAATATAGAGATTTTATAAACGGTTGTATATGAACACAAGCGTTATATAAATTGAGAACATTTTTTTAATAAAAATCAAAATTAGTATTTAATTGTGATTGAAATATGAAAATATTTTATACGAAACTAATTTAAAATATGAATTTACAAAATTATAATTTATATATAAATAATAATAAAATTTTACTTTCAAAAGTTCATAAATATTTTTAAACTATTTTTAATTTTTATATTTAATATCTTTTAAAAATGAGATGAAAAAACAAAATTTTGATAGTTAATTATCAAACTTTAATAAAATTAGAATAAGTTAAAAACTATTTATCTATTAATTAAATAATTGTGAGTAATGTTCGTATTATTTATATTCAGAGTTCAAAATTATTTTTAATATTTGTAAATTTGTAATTATTAATATTCATTATTATAATAATCTATTAATTTTATATAAAAAATTTAAAGATTAAACGTAAAAGATAAAATATATAAATGAAATAATTATTCCATTTTGTAGTAAAATTATTTATGAAAAAACTTCGTATTTAATTGGTTGAAAAATATTAAAATTAGCATTGAAAATATTTGTCAATTTTTAAAATATTACGAATAATCATATACATTTTAAAACTGTTTTAGAAACTTTCACCTGAACATTTGTATATATGTTATAATAAATTAATTTTTTAAAACAAATATATTTATTTTCAGTAACCATAAAATTTTTCAGCATTAATTTTTGTAGCATCAAATAGGCATGCATAAATTCTATTTACATATTTAATATTATAATAAGAGTATTATTGATATAACTTTATTTATATAAATTATTGAAATAATAATAAAATTAAAGTTGAAATACGTATATATTGTATTATGCAGTAATATTTTTAAAATTAACATTTTGAAAAATTACTTATATAATGTTGAGAATTTATTTTATATCTAATAACTTGCATAATAATAATTTAAAGTGAAATATTTCTTTTTATACGTCATCGTTTAACAAAAGTTGAAATAGTTGTTATAAAATGTATGAATGATCTATTATTTATGATATAATAAGTATTAATTAGTTAATGATCATTGTTGCTTATCGAACATTAATTATTAATTAATTAAACTAATATTTATTCTAATTTATGTGTTTGTAAATATAGTTTGTATTTTATGTGTAATGTAATTTATATATTTTATTTATACAAAATTTTTTAGTAAAAATGTTTCTTTATATAATTAATTGTATAATTATATTTTCTATAAACTAATGTATTTCTATAAGTTTTCAAATGGAAAAGTTTGTTTCATTTTTTTACCTTAAATTAAAAATACAAAAAAGCATAAGATAGTTTCATACAAGATACTTAGACCTTTACATTGTAATACTAATGAATTAAATTTTCTTTTAATATATTTATTCTATACACCTTATCGTTAAATTATGAAAATTCGTCTATTTTATATCATTTAATTTTTCATGGTAAACTAGATCTTAACAACTCTTTTAGTGGCTAAGATATAAGATGATAATTTAATTTGATTTGTAATTTAAGTAATTTAATCTTAACATGTTTTATTATTTATAATAGTTTCAAGATTAAATAATATCATTTAATAATCCCATGTTCGTAATGCCTATATTTTATTCCTTTTATTATATATTATTATTATATATATATTATATATTATAATTACATTTTATATAATTATTCCAAATCTATACGAACATTTATTTTTACAAAATTTTAACAATGTTCAAGTCTTTCTTTTCATACGCTAATAAAAAGATTTTACGAAGAAAATATATAAATATAATTTATTATTTATCAGTTATATCACAGATACTCTTATTAATTTTTTGTTTTCAAAATATTTTTATTATTTATGACGCCTCTAAAAATTTCTGTTTATTCGAATATATAAAGATTTTAAATTTTACACTCCAGATAGTTAAATAAAATATTCTGAATTATATTCTAAATCAGTATAACATGCATTTTATCAAGGTATAATATTTTAAATCTGCACAAATTATTATTTAATACAAAGATAATTCAGTAAGTATTCTAATAATTTCAATTTCGTTAGTAGTACAAGTAAAAGCAAAATGGTGTTTGATTCATTATATTATTATATTATATGATATATTTTATTTATTATATTTTTAATGTAATAGAATATTTGCATTTTTCTGTAACATTATTATTATTAACTATATTCGTTTTTATGCTTTTTAGCTATAATTTTAAATCTAAAATTAAACATTTAAATTTTTTCCACTACCAAGTGGTTAATAAATATTTCTTATCAATAACTGTACGTAGTCTTGTAGCAATAAATTGTTTTGTTTTTACAACGTATTTTATAATTCTATAATAATCAATTCATAAAATTATCTACTAATTATCATACCCTATATAATAAAATTGTTAATACCTGGCAAGTTCGATCCATTTTGTATACAAGACCAATGCAAGCAACATTCATCACCAGGTACGTTTGTGAGAACTGCTTCGTCTGGTTTACAGCTAAGAGTATAAGGAGGCTGTTGCAGAACTGGTGGGCAAATTTGATTACACGTCACATTTCCGAATCCGCAGAAACATTCTTTTTCACAACCAGTGATATTCGTTGGTATTTTTGACCAATTATCATAAGTTCTTCCTTTATGTAAACATGATCCATTATTTTTACATCGTACTTCCTATTAAAATAATGGTTATCCATATATTAATTATTACTTAAGTTATTACTAATTAATATTTAAGGCTTTTAATAATTTCATTCTTTTTGATAATTAGTATTATAGTTACATTAAAAAGATATGAAATAAAATATTTATTTATAATTATTTTACGTATCTGTTAATATTTATTAGTTTAAATTAGTATTTGGAATTATGTTTTTATTTTATAAAATGTATTATAATGTATAAACATTAATGTACTTGAGGACAACAGTTCGGAGCCTTTGCTACATGATTAGGTGGTACTGTTTCCCAATCAAGACAGTGAGGATCTAGCACATCAAGCCCAAAATCTGTGGGACACTCAATTGTTGCACACTCAATTTGAGCAGTTTCATTACAAAAACAAACGGCTATACATTCGTCGTACCATTCTACACCAACTTTATAGGTTTTGCCTCGATGATTACAATTGTCTTTCTCATTTTTCTCTGTGACACTTATCTTAATAACTTCTGCAAGAGGTGATACATGAATAGCCGGTCCTACACGTGAACCTTCAATTAAGCGGATGTAATATCCACGTGCTGGTTGTAGGTCTGAAATTATTCCGTCTAGAAAAATTAATAATAATATTATTATTATTTATCGAATTATAAGAGAATAATATTTTATAGTCTCCGTATTTTCAAATTATATTTAATGATGATGAACATTTTTTAACAGTACCTTTAGTAGGTTTAACTTTTCTCCATATATGATTATTTTCTGAAAGTTCAATAGTTATTTCATGAGAAAATTTTAAAGGTAGCTTTAATTTAATGGCAGTTGAGTTGAGGACTTTAATATCAGTTAAATTTACAAATAAATCTTCTGGGTTTTCAGGTCTTATTTCATGGTCACCCAATGTAACATCGCATAGTGTAATTGTACAGCAGGTATCGCTATATTAAAATTATATTTATACAGATTATTAAATTATATATATTATTAAATATTATTAAATATACAATCACCTTGGATCTTGTAAAATAACACATCGATCATGCTGATTTATATTTGACGTAGTATCATTTGGAGGACATCTTGATTGGCATTTAAGATGTCCTCCTGCTTCACAAATACAAATTCTCAAACATCCATCCTCATATTTTTGCCCTCGTATTATTGTGCTGTTTCCAAAAATGCAAGTTTCTTCAGGTTCAGGTACTGAAAGTAGTTTAATTATTTCATTATATTTTGAGCAATGTTCGTGGTTGGTGAGTGTGTATTTAAGCTACAGCAGTAATTATATTTTATTATTCAAGAAAATAAAATATTTATAACTTAAAGAATGTATTTAGTTCTATATAAATGGACTGTCTATATATTTATGATACCTGAATCAGAGCAAACTAAAATAGCGCAGCATGGATTTTCAGGCAGATCTCGAGCGTGACAAAAAGAGTCATTATATTTTTTATTAGATCTGACATACGGTGATTGACATATAGGTTCACAATTTATAATATTTCCTCCTTTTGCACATAAACATTGTTCTTCACATTTTCTTATAATCTTTTCTCCTACAGAGTAAGTTTTATTACCATCTTTACAAATTGTAGATGCCAGCAATGAATGTACTAATGTTGTATTGTCTGAAGTACCGTTCTGTGTTGCTATGTATTCTCCGCCTGCAAAATCAAAATAGAAATTATTTTAAAGACAAATAAAAAAAAATTATTATATAAGGTCATTAGAGAGAAAAAAGGATACTCGATGAATTTTTTAGTTGTAAATAGATTCTTGGGATAAATTAAGCATAAACATATAAGATATTCTAAAGAATTTTCAAATAAAAAGGTAGACGGGAGACGATCAAGAGTCTAACGGAATCTCGAACAATATGATATTGTTCGAGATTCCGTTCGCTAACGAAACACTCCAATTGTATTAACGTTTAGAAAATTATTATTTCTCTTCCCTAGCATCGCCCAGTCGGCAGAAGCTAAACGTTATGTTCATATGTAACTGACTTCGCAGCACTCCTTCCCCTCTCTAACTTACCCGAAATCACTCCCAATAGAACAATAGAGGGGATGCCCGATATATGAATACGACTGCATGGAAGATGCGGGAGTTACCTCCTGGACTACGACTTGACTCTTTAAACTCCCTAGTAAACATCTCGACGATAGACTGCAGTTCGCCTCCCGCTTCGAGACCCCCATCTCGCTAGACGATAGTAATTAGTACATTTAGTATTACGCCTACCCAGTGCGGATTTCAATACAGAAGCATCATTACCCAGGCAT
>JAPYYT010000945.1:0-34518 GCA_030522565.1 Ceratosolen corneri
GCTGCCGGGGGCATTGACGCCCGCGGACTCGTCGTTCGGCATGGGGGGCCTAGAGGGTGGTGGTTTGGATGGTGGCATCACTTTCGATTCGGAACCATTGGCCCGGCCGTTGCTCGTGCTGTGATTTGGCGATCTGCGAATGGAAAGTCGGGGGCACGCGCGTTAATAGGTCATTGGCAGACACGGGGCACGCGGGGGGGAGCGACCGCTTCAAGCAAATAAAAAAAAGGCTCAAGGCCGTCCCGGTTGCTTAGGATGTGCTGTCGTTGTGTGCCGTTGAACATTATGCTGTTGGTTGTTGTGCCACTTGACTTGCAAATTGCCGATTCAATATTTAGGCGAGTGTCTTTAATTGGGAATTGTAGGGACAATGGGGGTGGCGGGCTGCGTTTGGTTCGAGTAAATTTTCAAGGCCAGAGCCGTGGAGTCGTCCAATCTATTCAATGAATTACAAAATAAACAAATATTTACAGCGCCTCCCAAGCAACTACACTATTGATTGTTCGCGACGCGCTCACTCAAATTGTATTGCGGCGAAATCAGCGGCGTTATTGTCGTGATTTCAATGAAAGTGAAAGCCGATGAAAAAAATGTAGGATATAATAAGGATATCGTGACAGGAGGAATTAGCTACAATAATATTTATTATCATTTAGGTAAATATGTGTGCTTACCCGAGCGATTCGTCAATGATAACTTCAGTATAAGCAAGGGGGAACCATCCGGAGCATTGAGTGCGTAGATTCTCGCCGAATTGCCAACCCTTCTGTCGATCGCCTTTCAAATATCAGACAAAGATGTACAATTAGAGAGAAATTTCTGCGCATAGATTAGTAGAAGGAGAGAGGGCCTTGACGAAGGAAAACAATATCGATTATAATGGCGTTATTATGAGGAGGCGGGACTGTTTACCATAAAAGCCTCTCTCAAACTCATGTGCGATGCGCATTGTCGATAAACGAAAAGGGGCGCAACGGCATGCAATAATGCCGCCGTCGATAAATATCCATAAAAATGTCCGAAATCGGCCACTTGCGAGGCACTCCCAATTAATTCCTGCGAGTTTGCACTTTAAAGCGCCGCCATTACATAAGAATAAATCGGATACACGATCCAAGCTTCGAACGAGGATCGGCGTGTCTCCCCCTCGTTTACGACACACGCACACACACGCAAACCACCTCGGTGGCAATGGCAACACTTACCCATCAGCGCAATCAAGTCGCCCTCGTGGAAACTCAGTTGATTCTCGCCGGAGCTCAGATAGGCGAAGAGGGCACGAGCGAGGGGTGCCTCACCCCATCCGCCGGTGACGTGGGCGCCGCCCATTCCGCCGCTGTTCCGGGATATGGGCGCCATGGATCGTGGCCTTGGCGGGGTCTCGGGCACCTCTATTGCGCCCCGGGAGAGAGAATAGCCGGTTAATTTTAAGCCTCGCGAGTTCCCAGGATCTTTATGGCTCGAGTGCGCATGGTGCGCGGGACGACTCGATGGTGCTTGACGGGCATTCACGCCCTCACAATGCGCTTCCCATGGCAAATTGGGACTCGGAGGGGCAATGGCTTGATATCTCCCGCTATGAAAGATTCGTAAGGAGAGAGAGAGAGAGAGAGGAGGAAGGGGAGAATCGACATGCACTCGGGTCCTTATACTTACCTTTATGGCGGGATTCCACTTATTCAGGGACAAATCAACGATTTTCGGCTCCAATTAAATGCCCCTCGATCTCTACCAACACACACGCGCGCGCACGCGGCATTGTTTACGGAGATGAGCGGAAAGTACGATGCCCGCACATGCCATTGGTCCCTTGGTGCATGCGACCTGACTCTTTATTATCAAATATCATTAAATTTCGCCCATCGATGCTCTTTTGCAAAATCAACGTCGCCCCCCCCCCCCCGCCCCGCCCGCTCCACTAGCCCCACTAGCCCCAATGCAATGGTATGCCGACATCTTCGGTGCATTCTCGTCTAGACTGCTGGCCTCCTTTCCTCGTCAGCTATCCGAGCGACGCGATAACCGAGGCACATTAACGCTCCAGAGAATCAGAGCCGCGATTACGGGGACCGAGGCGCCTTCACTTTGATGGCTGAATTGTTGATGCCTCGAGTGACGAGCTCTTATCACGCGACATTCTCACCCCCCATCTCTCGATATCCCATTCTAATGACTCTGAGACGCCTAGGTGGCCTACTCGACTCACCACCTCCACACACCTTTGTCCACTACTTTTCATTGCCATGTGTGCCGCTTGTTGTCATAGTTGCTAATCTTATCTATCGCCGTCCCCGTCCGAAATCCCCGTCCCTGAGAGTCTCGATCGAGCCGTATCCTAATCCGCTCCTTCTACGCCAATAAAATTCAAGTGCCACTGTGCAAATATCCCTTGGCATGCGACCACGACATTCCTCCTGCGATATATTACGAGTCAAATTACTTTGTGATATTGCATTGACTCGCAGCTGCACTACCCAACGGCAAACAGTAATAATACGCCGATTAATCCCCCGTCATTCGCCATAAGTGTCTATACCATGGGGCAACTAACTATTACATAAGAACGAGCAACTTGAGGCCGCGACCCTTGATTGGCTTGATTCGATTGGAGCTCGACTGAAAAATTGTCGTCGAGAAGAGCAGAGCAGTGGCATGTGCGGTAATAGAGAGAGAAAGAGAGGTTGGGGAGGGTTTTGAAGGGGACGGGGATGGGAGGAAGAGGCTACGAGAGCGGCCGACGGTAGTTGCCCAAAGTGCCAGGGCTTGCAAAAGTTTCAAGGACATGCGGGGGCACACCTCCTGCGGTTAGTCGTGAGGTCGTGAGGGATAAAGGAGGGTCGTGGTGCTGGAGGTGGGAGGAGGGACAAACTGCGTGGCTAGGTCAACAAGGAGGAGGAGGGAAGAAAGTGGCGTCCAGGGGCGAAGAGATCGAAGGATGTTTATGCATGAGGGTGGGGCGTATAAGAAGCCGAGGGAGGGAATAATAAATAATCCGAGGTTAGGACCACCGAGTGACCACATCCCCGTGTGGCGTACCAGGGCGTACGGGAGCCCCAAGTGGTTAAAAGTTAGTTGATTAAAAGTTATTGGTGGTCGGTTGGCAGGATTGATTTGCCATTTGTGCGCGAGAGCCATCTGTGCGCAGCCCGCACGTTTAAAGAATTCCATTGCTTCATTCACTCAATTATTGTTATAAACGGGAGCCATGAGTTTATTTGAATAATTGCATGTAAGTATTGCTTATGATTGCAGCCAATGTGATAGTGTGTGGGGGGGGGGGAGGCGTTAAATTTGTCGTTGCAAGTGTCGTTGAAAGTTGTAGATCGGAAATTGTTTCCATTCGTCAATTACATTGAATTGAGCGCTAAATTGATAATAGCTTGATTAATTCTGTTACACGAGCTTGTAATATTAATACTGGGATACGAGCTTTACAATGACAAGGTGACATTTCCGTTTTCCGTGCTGGTTGCTCTTTAGTTGTAAGCTGATAAATGATTTTCTATGATAGTGGCAGGTTAGTTTGCCTCTTGGCTTGTCGTTGAAAATGTTCGTTCGACACTCTGAGCACTCGATTACAATGTACTCGAGCAACGTCCCTCGATTAGTTAAGTAGAGTTGAGAATTGTGCGAATTAAGATTTTCGTTTACTTTTAATCAATTTCACGCCAATGCCGGCAATTTCGACTTGGTGCAGTATGTTTGAGGTGGCAGCGATTAATAAGAGCGATTGTCAAGCGAGAGAGGGAAGCTCGAGAATTTGCATTGTCGGATGGTATTATGGCCGATATGATGATAAGGGATGATAAGAGGCAATTGTCGATCTTACCGGGCCCCAAGGAGAGCGTCGAGGCGTGCAAATTCGCCTCGGATCTGGCGCGCGAGAGGGCCGGTGGCAAGTGATTCGGACCTTGTCCGTGTCCGTGGTGCAGTCCACTTCCGGTCGATTGGCTCTGTGGCGGCCCGAGGCGCAGTTCCAGGCAGGAACTGTCCATGCTGCGGGTCTTGCGCAGTTGCGAGCTCATTGTCAGTTCCGATCCGCCGTTCTCCTCGTCCTCTGGCCAGAACGACACTTGCTGCGACACACACACAAGCGCGCGCGCGCCCACGCAGATGTATAACAAAGTGAAATCAAGGGCTTACACGGGATTGCCGCTTAATTATCGCCAAATACGGCCGAATTACGTGCATTTTGGAGGCGCGGCGCGTTCCTTCATTTCCCATTGTTGGTTACGATTCGAAAGAGTAGTCTTTGCTTCAAATTTTTGTTTAATAATCCCTACGCTTTTTTACCAATGCCGAGTATTAGTGGACTGGGCTTTCGTGCTTTTAAGGATGTTTGTGAAATCTCGCGCTCGTAAGTAAAGGAATGGATTCTTGAAGGGAGCGCAAGTTAATGAATCGTCGACTGCAGGCTCGAGCTATTTATTGTTAATGTAAGGAGCCATTTAATTTAGGCGGTTGTAAAATAAAATATTGGCATCAACAGATTACAGTCCGCGTATTTTTCTTTGACCAAAGATTCATATATTTTCCATGGAAACGGTGAACAATGATTTCCATTCGAGTGGATTGAAGGCACCGCGGTGTCTCTCCCGATAAATTAATATGAACGCGAAGTGTACTCTCTTTTGCAAAGAGTTAAACCTCATTTCGACAATTTATCCACGGCGCTCGAAAAATCTTCGACTCGCGTCTAAAGCCTAATGAAAAGAATTTGACCCAAAGTGTTGCTCGGGATCCAGGCGTAAAGCACAGAGTAACGAGATTTCCCAACAAATGTCTGCCCGTCGTACTCGATCATATGGTAGAAATGTAAATAAGCAAAGCCCCGAACAAAGCAACCGATTGCTTATAATACTCAGCCAATTGGCAATAATTTCGAACTTGTTGTAAAAAGTGGCGCACTTGGAGCAGTAATTGCCTTATTGGGAGCATCAGATTGGCTTGTTAGACCGCGGTAGAGTGCGTGCACCCTCGCCCGGGCGTTACTCACCCTGAGCCTGGAGGCGAACATATCCTCGACGGACTGTGGCAGATATTCGCGGGTGGCGGCGACCTCGCGCCACTCGTCGACCGATGGATGGAGGGCAGCCAGGGCGACCTCGTGGAAGCTGGCGTAGTGTTTGGCCAGGGAGCACTGGCGCTCGAGCACGAAGCCGTATCTCCGTCTCTCCTGCGTCATCGCCTGGGAAATTGTCACACTTTTATGATTATTGGCCTCGATTATTATGCGCACACATGCTTAAGAGCGACTTGAGGCCGATGTGCATGGATGGCGTTTAATAATCGACGAGAAGTGCGCGTATGTAGGGGGGAGCGCGAACGTCCGCGATATTCGAGGCAGGAATGCATTGGTGGTAGGGAAGGGGTGGGGGGGTTGCACTTGCTCATACTATCGTAGATTAATACGGGAACGTGCGATTCGGCAATTTTACCTGGACAAAAAAGAACGTGGAGCAAGTGGAGGAGGTGGCTGTTTTGTTTTATTTGAAGGACGCGCGCCGTCATAAAGCACTCGGATGTCGTTGGGTGGGGAGGGGAGGGGGTGTGTGGCGCATGACGTTTCTGGGTCGCGCGGAAACAATGCCGGCAAATAAAAGGGAGTCGGGGAGTCGGGGCGTCGTATCGTACATTTTTTAAGCTTTGCTCGCAGAACGTGTCGAGCTTGGACTTCTCCTCCTCGAGTATCTGCATATTCTTGAGCTCTTTGTCCATGGCGAGTCCGCTCTTGCTCGCCCCACGTGACTTCTTCCTCTGCTTTTTCATCGTCGCCGCCGCTTTGCTGTACGTCTCGCTGCGCGTTTTATGCTGCTGCAGGAACTTTTTCTGCTCGCTCTACAAACAAGACGTGGTGCTTCATTCTCGAAATTCGCGTGTAAACTCATTACTCGCGGAGGCGTCGCTTTATTACCTGAATGACTTTGGTGTCCTTCTCTAGATTCGTTTCCAGTGGCACCAGCAGATCTACGTAGAACGCCTTCAGCTGCAAAAGAAAGCAAAATATGTTAACTATTTGCCATTACTACCTACCGCCAACGCACTTATTTCGTCGTCCATGAGATGGCAAATGCCGGCGAGATTATTATAGGAATACGCTGTCTCTGTCCCTCCTCATCGAACATGCATTGGGACTCGATGTCTTTTGACGCGATTTATATCGTAAATTTTAATGGACATGTACGCGAGGGAGGGAGTTTTTCATTTTTTCGTATTAATTTTTTTGCAAATTTTTACCCAAGAAATCGGTGGTGGTGGGGGTGGGGGGTATGTTGCTTTTCCATCTATTACAATGAATTATTGAACCTCACTTGCGCTTCTCTTTCTCCTTCTCCCTCTCGACTCTCGCTCTTCCGACGTTTCTCTCTTTCTCCCTCGGCCTAATTATAATATTTTTCATTTAATTCATTCGTTTAAATTGCCCGAAAAGAAGTATGCGCAATTATTCAGAGCAGTTGGAACAAATTGCCTTAATGGTGAAATAATTGCAAAAATTATAATAGGCCATTCGGTAATGTTGGTCTGCGTTTAAAAATTATTTTCCAGCTCATACACTGTCGCAGCCAAATAAAGTCAGTTTTCCAACACTTTCCTCAAGAAGACTCACTCTACTCCACTAATTGCCGCACATCATTTAGCAATTGGATAACACATTATGAATTTCATTGTATTTAATTCTCTTATTTAACTTTTAAAACTCTCTTACTTTACACGCCCGATACTTTATTCGGCATTTTAACAAAGAAACATATCTCGAAACTTGAATGTTCATCATATTATATTGATATGTTTGAAGATTAATTTTATAATCACATAAGAATTTCTAATTTAACTAGGAAAGATGTAAGTTACAAAGTAAGCGAAAGCTGTATTATAAAATATTTATTGACGAGTAAATCGCAAGAATTGCGTCACAAAGTTCAAATAATCATTATCTAAAAATATATGAAATTATTAGAATACAATTGTACGAGGAAGCGCAAGAAATATTTTATTGCAAAATCAAATATATTGACTTATAGGAATAATTAATTTTGAAATTGAATTACACAATATTAAGCGAAAGGCAACATCTACTTTACCAATGAGTTTGATTATTTAAAAAAGCGCACAGTTGAATAATTAAGGGATAAGATTCAATTAAAATAGTTTCTTTTTCATTAACAAAGTTTCGAATAATTAAATTAGATTGCTTTAATTTTCCGCCCTCAAATCTCGTGTGCCTGCGTGGGTGGGCTGCGTTGTGTGTGTGTGTGTGTGTGCGTGCGCGTAATGGTAAATTTATATAAATTCAGTAATATTTATTTTTTCCGTCTTTTTTAATTTTCTCTTGTTACTCCATTTCCCTCGTCCCTTCTTTTTATCTTATTGTAAATAATACCGTGGAACGCAATTTCACGTCAAAATGTCTTTATAATTATATTTGACATTTTTATGAAACAAACCACTGTCTCTTTGTTATCTCTATTTTCTTATTTAATAATTTACAGATAAGCTTGCAGAGCACTATAAATATGAATCAACGGATTTCAAAACAACACTTTGTGCCGTCCTTTATTAATATAACAAACGCGTGTGTGTGTGTGATATTTAATAGGAAACTTTATGAAAAGCGAACATTTTTTTTTTGGAAAAAATGTAATTCGAAATTTGATATGAATGGCCACTAACTCAAGCAGAGAAAACTTTTACAATTAGTTTTTCCAAATTTATAATACATATCAATTTCTAGCCCACTCGGCATTATTAAATAAAACAGATGAATTAGAATTTTTTGTTCGAAATTGCAAAATAAAACTCGATTTAGGATAAATTAAGATCACGTAAAGTGGAAAATCTTTGCCCCTCCGTTATTGTAAAATGAAAGGCATTACAAATGCCATACAAATTGCAATTTCACCCAAGCTTGGACGCAAAAATGGCCGCATTCTTATCTCATATAAAAAATTATATAAAAGCATCCTGGAAAGGAAATACTTTTGCTGTTGCGGTCATATCGCACATTGTTGAATTACGTGTATGCTCTGCCACTTAATCCAATAAACTTTTTCTTTCTCTTACACATACATTAATTCAACATCTTTCGCCCTACCATTCCCGTATTTCCCCCCTCCCACCCGGTATTCTTCCCATTTTTCGCTCTCTCTCTCTGGAAGCCTTGAACTTATCTTTTCTTTGCTTCAATTGCACTCATGCTTTGCCTTGTCTTATTGCTTTGACGCTAATTCCATCTCCGTTACTTTTTATTTAGTACTCTCTCTCTCTGGTTCCATTCTTCTTTGGCTTTCACTATCTTGTCATTGTGTTTCCTGAATATTTTTCTCTTTGCGTTTGCTCGGTTTGTGTCCTTCACTCGTCCTCTTCCTCGTGTATCCCTTCTTTCTTTCTCCAATCAATGAATTTTAAATCAACACCAATGCTTTGCAGCAGAAGTAAATATGAAGCCGCATACTTGGCTTCTCTTCTCATTAACCTTCTTTTGTAAATCTACATTCGAAACTGACATTAATTTTAGAGCCATTGGCTTTATACATCACCGATGGCCGCAGTTATTTCGCACATAATATATTTATGTATAGATGACGGTCGCGAAGCTTGATGGATATATTTCTATTAGCAGTCCTGGGATATGCGGTAAAATGTTTTGCAATGCATCTTTATAGAATATCGAGTGATTAATATGATTATTTATTAATCCCCCGGTGCAAAGTAAATAAATGCATTGTAAATAAAATAAAGTGTGGAGTAGAAGTATAAGGTTGGGAAGGATTTGCAAGTGAAGAGCTGCAGCGAGAATATTCATCAAGTAAAGATATTTCTCGAAAAATATATATTTCAAAACACATTGAAATGTAAATGTTGCGTAAGCTTAGTAATTAATAATATTTACGAGCTTATAAATTTAAATATGCTAATAGAGGCTTCTTGGATTATTGTTACTTCTCGCTAATAAATTCTATTGCGCAGTAAGAGCAAGTAAGGCTGTTTCGAATAAAATATCGATGCTTATCAGCTAGGAAATACTACTAGCGCATGCAGTTAGTTATTCCAAATATTTTTTTAATAAATTAGCCAATGATTTGCACAGCTCGCTAAAAGTCCCTCGGTCATACTAATGTAAATTCTCCGAAAAAACGTTTTTCTTCTTCCTTTTTCTTCAAGAGTTGTGCTCCTCAAGTTGCGAGCTATGAAATAAAATCGATTATAATTTCCAAGTATACATGATGATAAGGTATTGATAAAATTTTAAATTCAAGAGACATCGAGCATGGCATTTAAAGGCCGAATTAATATTTCAGTTTCCCCAATATATTGCCACGGCCTTCGAATCTCCGAATGTTCAACTAGTCTCGCGGCCAGTTATTAGAATTAAATTCATAATATCTCGTGGCAATAAAGTAGGAATGCTGCGAGTCGCGTGCGTGTGCGCCATCGCAGAATTATCTCTCGCTGCATCTTCGGATGCGATGATCTTGTGAATCTTGTGAATGGGAAGCAAAAGCTCGCGGAGCGATTGGCTTTGCCTCGGCGAAGCAAAAGACTCGCCAACATAACCGTTGCCGGGGATTTACATCAACATTTGTGTCGAATACTATTTCCAGCTGTGCGTGCTCGCGAGAGTAATTTCTCCCTTTCCCTTCACGGCGAGACTTCTACCCCCCCCCCCCTCTCCTGAAAATCGAAGTTTAAATCTGGAAAACTTATGGGATTGATAGTTGTAAGTACAGTTTGAAACATCGTTGGAAGTACGAAATTTTTCTCTCCTTCTCGTGCTGAATTCTGCGAAGCCAAATTGGATTTTAAAGTCAAAAGCTCTTTCGCTATCGATAGACATTAAACTCGATCATTTCATAATTTATGCCCAATCTATGAATGGTACTTGACAATGATTGCTTATCGATTCATATCTTATACATTTGACCAACTGGTGACTGGATTTTCAATTTAATTGGTCAGCTCGTGTTAATAGCGCTTTTATAAATATTTATTGGATACTTGCACTCATTTAGTGTTATATACGAATTGTCTATTTAACATGAAGTTTAAAGAGAATTTCACTGAAGCGATCCCCACGAAAATTATACATCGCAGATTTATGAATCTGTAAAAGTAAAATTATATTCAAAAATCAAATAAAAATATGTCATTGCTTGATTACTTAATTGATAAAATTATTAATAATAAAACATAATGAGTATTTCTTTAAATTAAGCATCTGCAAAAACTGTGGAAATCGAATGATGAAATTAGAGAATAATAGAATAAGTGTAACGAGAGAATAAAAAATAATAGAATAGAGAATGAAAATAACAATTTTCAAATATCTTAAAACTTCTCTTCAATATATATTATCCGTTATAATGATTTTCAAAATAAACTATAGATTTCATAAATTATAGCTTCTGACTGTCATTATAAAATGTCGCATTCAATTATGAATTTTATCATAAATAATATTGCCGTAAATTATTCTTCGGTTTAGCATTTAAATCGTAGAGCTAACTGAATTAAAATGCTACATTAGTAAAGAATATTTCAAAAATGATGAATTAATTATCGATTAATTGCCTTTGTCGATTATTATGCGTAGAGTGCATAGTGCAGAACCACTTGCATAACTTTTTAACGTAAACAAACAACTTCTGTAAAGAAATTCTAAAGATCTTCAGATTTCATTTGTAAAAACAAGAGTTTGTCGACTTGCACGAATTGGCCTCGATCCTATCGGATAACAACTTTTATTGTACCGATAATTGCAATACAGCCACCCTAGACTTGAATGTGCTTATCTAAAAGTTTTTTCATTCGCGAGTGAGAAAAAAAAATATATTAGTTTAAATATCGTTAATGATTGGCATATCATTAAATTTTATAAATCAAGATACAAATTAATTCATACAAGCCGAGCTTTTACCTCCAGAATAATCGCTCGAATTAAAATATTTTCCAACATCCTGCTAAATATTAATAACTATAGTCGAGCAGCAAATAGAAAAATTTATGCTCCCGGGGAAATTTGCTTTCAAATCTTCCAAGAGATTCTAACGGAATTTGTGAAATAAGAAGCGAGTACGGTTCTCAAGAGTTATTAAAAGAAAAAATATATATCCCTTGGCTCCTTTTGAAACTATATTCTTTGATTATTATTATTCCTGAGCAATACGATTAAATTATCAAGTCACTTTTTAATCAATTCGCAACTGGAACTATTTAGATTGTTATCTAGTGCAAGTTGAATACAATCTTAAATTGTTTTGCAATTATTAAAAGATTCATATACGTCTGATGTAGTTGCATAATGTTGTATTATTTTTTTTGGAATTTATCGATAAGCAAAAGGAATGCAGATCTTCGAAATAGGATGCATACCTCTAGTTTGGCCAACGAATTGTGGAAATTAATTTGAGGTGGGAATAGCATTTCATAAACCATATTGATTATCATAAAAAGTAACCGATAAGGAAATACTAAATTCAACTACGAAATCAATAGGAAATCCATAATACGGCTGATGAGACAGTTAAAGTTTATTAATATTGCTCCATTATTTACTATTATTTCTCACTTAAATTGCAATGCATATTAGTACACAGTCATTGTTTCTTCTAATGTATGACTAACTAATTCATTGTAATTAACAGAAATCTGCGCTAAGAATAAGTAAGAGAAAAAATTGGTTGTATAATGAAGTTGCCCGGATAATTTAAATGAAAAAATAATCAGGTTCTGTAAATTAACGAGACAAAGTAAAAAGTTAAAGTACGTTTGGATTATTTAATACGTAACTAAACGCAATATCATTATTGTCATTTATGTCGAGTTTTTATTTTATGCATTGTACGTAAAATTTAATGAGCATATAATTATTTATAAGGATATAGTAATTGGATGTTCTCTTGATAGATAAATCGACAAGTAATTAATTCACCTGATTCCCCATACTCACACTCTTCGCTTTCATCACTGATCTACTAATAATAAAAATTTGCTGATATTATACATTTGGTACAGTTGTATTCGTCCTGCTTATATTTATTGCAGTTATTAATAGTGCACGCACACACATTAATCTAAATGAAAATAAATATTATAACGAGCAAGACATTTGAACTCAACTAAAATGGAAAACAGCTAAAATACGTTATTTATAGAAAAACATTTTACTATTATTCAACTATATAATCTAACTTGGTTTTACACTGATAGTAACTAAATCTTAGGAAGATATCGTTATCATAGGAAGCTATACTATCGTAAGTACTTCAATCGAAGTATATGAATAGATAAGAATATGAATAGATTTCGGCACGTATAATAAGACTTTAAAATTTCCAAAAAGCTTCCTTTGACCACAAGTCAATTGTACATTAGATAAGCGAAAGCAACGCATTAAATAACAAAATGTTTGCGAAAGCTCCGGTAAAGCTCCGCCGAACCTCAAATATACCGACTTAAAAGAGCAACTGGTCATACATTCAAGTCGACGAGCACCTTATAAGATAATCAATAGAACCATCTCTGGGTAATCGAAAAGGAAAGTCTTGGAGTGGATCTTCAGAGGACTTGTCCAAAAATGGAGAAACCGTCCGAGGAGAATATCACCGGGGACAGACTCAACGAAATAACGAGCAGAGGACGTGGCTCGAGGCATCGCAAAAGCAAGAAAAAGAGAGAGAGAGAGAGAGAGAGAGAAAGGTTAAAAGAAGGGAGAAAGAGGCACGAGTGGAAGATTGGACCGTCCAATAGAAAATCACGTGCGCATCTCCGTTCTTTCTCTTCTTTATCTGTAGAATATTTATTATCCCATTTGGCATCCTAAGTACACAGTAAGAGGCATTGGTCTTTAGGAAAGCGATCGCGCCACACTGGCGGCGTGTGACACAGCGGCGGCAGCCACTGATAAAAGGTGAATCCCCCGAGGGGAAGGGGAGAAGGGGGAGAATAAGGTGGATAGTTGTTTTAAGTTGCTGGAATCGATCTTGGAGTGAGGCTTAGAGAGGGGAGAGAGAGGGCTTGCACTCTCGAGTCGAGGTACACTGGCGCGTCAAGAGAATTGGCGCATGAAATTTTCGGGAAAATAATGAATACCTCGACATTTTTCATCAGGGTGCTCGTACACCTCCTGCTCCCCCTTCTTATCTCTCTTTTGACGTGTCTTGACAATTATTGAAAGTAGCGGAGGAAGGCGCGTTTTCATTGAAATGTAATATCGCTTGAAGTGCGTTGACGACGAGATATTAATGGGAATTGCACGATGAAAATAATTAATAATCCTTGCATTATTAGAAGGAAAATGATAGGCGAGTACATTAATATAAAGCACTATTCCAGGCATTTATGTCATTATCAAGTTCGTTAATTTGTCATGATAAAATTAAGTTTGTGCTTGAAATACGTTGATTGGCCGTTAATGTGAAAATATTCTCCTTTTTAAATGTCGCTAAAATACTTGTCGCTCGCATAACCAAAACAATTTTTTAATCTTTCAATTGCATTAAATACCACTGCCACTACCACCACTAATAATCATAATATATATATATATTTAGATTTAATATATAGATTGAACGAAGTGCGAGTGGAGTAAATGTTTTCCTCGTCGGCTAATACTTATTTTTGCGAAAAAATCAATATTCTAACTTTGATGCGTAATAAGATATTTTTTATTCTTAAATGAAAAATGTTTCGTATCATGTGCCTAATAAAAATTTGCAATTTCATAGATGCCTAAAACACATACAGCCTTAAATATTTTATATGAGATTTTATAAGCAGACACATGCATACACTCCATGAAGCATATAAATCATAAATATTGTAAGATAATGAATAATGCAATGATCTTCTTTCCTTTCAAATATCGCATGTCGTCAAGTATTTCAAAATTCTAAGTAATGCAAAAATTAAAACGCGAAAGAGATGTAAAGATCCTTGCAAAGGAGGAGGTTGTGCGCATATATTGCGCATGTGGTAGTAGAGAAATTTATTAAAACCTTTAAGAAAATGAGTCATGAAGTTGTATCGGAAATTCGGTTCGCTACAATTCTTGAAAAAGAAAAAAGGCAAAGAACAAACATGATAAATGAGTCTAAGCATTAAAAAAAAACCGCTTTATCTTCATTAATATCTTTTTCGTAAAAGTATATTCACATTGTATTACATTATAATTACGTTTACAAATAAACTATAATAAAGCGTAAGAAGGTTTTTCATTTAGTACGACTGTATTGTTGAAAATATTTTTGACCTCTTTACCTCCTAATTATATATATATATATAGTATTATTAAATATTGATTCATATATTAATAAAACTTAATTTCAGAATGTGAGAGGAATTAATGAATGTAATATGTGTCTGTGAAGGCACGCATTGCTATAAGAAAACTCAACATCAAGTTGATTAACCGAATGATTATCATTCTTGATGTCCCGTTAATAATAATAATGTTTTATCTTTTATTAGTAATGTGATAATAATTTGCTCTAATTTCAAGTTCGAGCTTACTTTATCATTTCATAATAAACGTTGCAACCCAATTGCAATGCATTCTAAACAATTCATTACATTAATTAGAATTCATATTAGTATTTCTGGTATTATATTGTTAATAACTATTATATTTAAATGTCAACTTGATCTTCTATGATTCTACGCTAAATTTTGAATTCTCAATTTCGTTCCAATAGAACAGCTCCGAAGGCTATACCATTCAATTAAATTATCTCTCATTTATGATTTACATCATACTGTTTTCAATCATAAAGTAATAGCTCCATCATTATTTTCTAACAAAGTGAATCATTGAAACAAATTAAAAAAGCCAAAATACGTCGATTACTTACGATATTAATTTCTTGCTCTTGTATCTCTTTGTAGACCTCGACGATCCGCATGAGAGCAGATCCTGAAACATAAAAGGAGTATCGCGAATTAATAAGCGCAATAACCAAAGCAAACACATCGCCTTAGTACGAGAATTATTCTTAAGATTGCCAAATGAGTGGATTGCCAGCTTAACCGCGATGGCCTTCACCGGCCCGCCAGAAAAATTCGCCCAAGCGGCTGCGTTTGGCTAAATAGCGGCCAAGGAATTTACATATGAAACATCAGAGGCGACGGTGCCAGAGCAGGAGATGGTAGCGTCGCGAGGCAAGTTTCGACAGTTCTGAATAATTCAGTGTCTAGCACGTCAGCAATGCCGTAATTCGAATATCTCCTCGGTTTTACAGTGTTCACGTATCTTATATCCTCCCCCACTTTCTTCCCCCCCGTGCACCTGCCACGCTATATCATCATTTTTCCCTTCTTCATAATCTAGATATACAGGACCTGAAGGAAAGTAGCCTGATCCGCGGCATAAGAAGTCTTCTGAGTTTCCCGAGACTTCGATTCCGAGTGTATCCGGTATACGCTTGATACGACTGCCGATCTTCAAATTAAACTTATTATATTATTAGTTGTACCGAGCGCCGGTATAGATGTATTGCGTGCTTGTGTCGTGAATTTCAAGCGAATGAAGTATAAAGTTGAAGTTATAGTTGGAGCTGCAAATATGTGGCTTGGTTTTCAATTTCGTTTGGCAATCTTCGCATTAGCCTAAAAGTAATCACACTTTTCTCGAATTTCCTTCTCTTCGATACATCACACATTGACTACTACGTTATATTCTTAACTTTTATATATATATGATATAATATAGTAACGGCGATATAATTGAATTTGTTTTATTAATTGTCACACAGTTGAAAATGCCATTGGGAAATTGGGCTAATAATTCCTTAGATCTGAAGCGTATAAACACATAAATTGCCATTTTAACTATTTGAGGAGAGCAAAAAGTATTTCCGTAATTTTGATAAATATTTATTTAGCAAGCCACTAAACCCAATTAATCCTTCGAGTACAAATACTGTATACACTTACAAGGCTATTTATTTTACGAAGAACAAGAAAACGTTTACAAGTGGTCAAGGATTTATTGGAGATGAAGCAATGTAAATACTTGGATCAAATAACTCGAAGAATATCATTAAAAATCCTTAATAATTACGTACCAACTTCACAAATCCACGCGTTAAATGAATAAAACTAAAATTCTTATACGCCAACACTATATCCGTAATTATATATTCTACAATTGTTTATTAAATATTCTCTAATAAAATATCCATTATGTACAAGAAGAAATATTAATAATAAAAAAACGCGAGTGTTTTTCTCCACATTAGAAATCGCACAGCTGATTGAACAGCCAATTAAATAATACGAATGAGGTTTAAACATAATTAGAGGTGACAGAATCACGTGATCCCACTAATTAATCCAGCTACATACGTCGAACGATTTTTCTGCAAATAAAAGAAATGAACCCATGCATCCTCTTTTTGCAAAGATTAAAAGAATCAGCGATGAGGCAAGCGATCCGAGCCTGCATCTCAATTTATTTGTGTATTGTGTACGTGAAATGCTGCCGTGAAATGTTCCCCCTTTGCCGGGAAATGCTGGAAAAACTAAGAGACACACGGAACGACGCTTCTTTGTAGTGGGCTAAAGTGTGAAATTTATAGGATTTGTATAAGCTCTCACCAACACTAGTTTCCTCAATTGGGACGTGAGCTGTTTTTAACATGAATGCATAATTCTGCGGGCAAATATGTTTTATATCGCTTTGTTAATAATAATTTTAGTGGTTTGGAAAATGGTTTGGAAAAGTGTATGAAATAAATGTCTAAATGATGTGTGCCTGTTGGAATTATTACGTAGCTGGTAATTCTTGGGTCTAGTAAATGTCATTTGTTTTCAAGTCTCGAGAATATAAAATTGTTGATCGAGCTGCTGATGAACTATTTATTGAAACTTATCACTTAATTTTATTAGCAGCGCCTCCGACCGATTTAATAAAGTTATTTAGTTTTCCGGAATGTGCGCAATAATTTTCATTCCAAGATAATCGCACGGAAAAAGGATTCCCTGGTGAATTAAATTTTACATGACAAGTCTATGCTCCTCGAAAGATTCTCTCCAGCCATAAAAATCAGAAATCTTATAAATTCAAAGCTCACTTCCCGTATTGCGAATAAAGAAAGATAGTACGAGGATAAGATCGAATTTGATTGTATCGAGAGCTTCCAGAGTATGAGAGATGAGTGAATAATAAATGTGAGGAAAGAAGGAAAGGGGGAGAGGGAGACGATGATATTTGCATTGAAGAATTACATGTACTATTTCCTAAATTACAGTATAACGTTTGCTTACATTTACAATTTGGATAAAATCACCATCAACTTTTCACTCACTCGACATTTACGTAATAATAACTCCTACTAATTATCACTGCTGCAATTATTTTTTTATAAAAGTATTATATATTTCGACAGCTAATGTTTATAAGAAATTACGCGTTCATTACTTCTGTAAGGCATGAAGATTTTAACAAGTAAATACCGTCAGAATGCATACATGCCATTTCCCTATATTTTTTCATGTATTTTTATAGATATTTGAAAAAGAATTAAGCAATTACACTATTGCTTGAAGACAGATAGATCTTAAAAATAAGAAAAAAGAAAATATTTTTACATTGTGAATTTATATTATACTTATATAACAAAATTTTACAAATTTTATACATGTATAAGCTCATATAACTGTGTAAGTAGAACAGATATGCGGTATGGTCAGATGGGGAGTACACATAGATCCATTACTTATTGAATCTTATGCCTTCGAAATATAACTTTGTAAGCAAATTGAGTTATTTTTATACGAAATTAGAAAGAAAAGAAAAAATTAACGCAAACGATAAATTACGTAATCAGATTTTTTTATACGATATATATATATATATATTTCTGGGTGAAATAATAAAATTTTCCAAAAATTTTACAAAATACACGATCTCATATCTGAATTTGCTATTAATTGTGATTGGTGTGGTCGGAAAAGATTTTAATACGGGAACGTAATGCCTTTGTTAATTAATCGTTTTTGCGTGCATTTGCACATGATTGCACAGCTCTACGCTCAATTATCAAAAGAACTTGTACCACAAAATATTCATTTAATTCCCTCAAATATCTAAGTACATACTAATCTCGTGTCGTCAAATTAGAATTATCGACAAGTACATAAGCGCACCCATGTGTTATCAATAATTGCAGCTTATGTTTAATTAACGGGAGTTCAATGCTCAAATGCCGAATGCCAAAGTCTATGTGATCGCTATATCGACTAAGTATTTTCATATCATTTCACTTACAATGTTTCATGACCTTTTCATAATGCAATTTCGTGATTTTGAAAGTGGGCATGCAGTTTAAAGTGAGTTCCGAACTATCGGAGCTGCGGTGAAGGATCAGTGCACGTAATACTGAATAATTCATCCGATGTACAGTTTGACTGGGAACTACCGGAAACCATCACTTAAATTGAAGTCGGAGTTGGAACTTCAAAGACTGTCATCGCAACCTTAATATTTTAATTTGCTAGGTAATACTGCGCAATCAATTGTCCGACGCGATTGCTGGCTTCGGTATTTGACTAATTTGGCTTTAAATGGGATGAGCTCATCGACAAGTTTAATTCAAATATTTTGCGAAATTTTATTTTACATTTGAGTATTTTTCCAATAAAAAAAAGAAACGAGATAGAACAGGCGCAAAAAGAAAGCAGCCAGCCACTTGCCCAAGACATATAAATACGCATTCTGATACAGAAGACTATCCAATTAATATAGCAATACAATACAATAACCAATACAATAACCAAGTGGCGCAAATACAAAATAACATTGCAAACGATACGAGATAGAGGGAATCTTGTAATATTTTTGTTTGTCTAATTTCGCAAGCACTGCATAGATTTGGATTTTGGAAAGAACTTATTAGGATTACTTAAAATGCATTTATTCGCCTGATTTTTTCCCTTTGCTTTAGCAATAATACTTAAGCTCCCGAGAAAATCTTTATTCACGAGGTATTCAATTGTAATCGATAATCGCAGATAAAGTCGAGCATTACAAGCAATTCACAACAAAGTCTCTCAAAGTATCATCCAATGGCCAAAATTTCCCAATAATCAGCCAGCACATAAAGATCTGTGATGGTTTGCGAATATTCGACGAACGCGTAACCGAGTTCACTGCCGGAAACGATCGAGCCATTGCATTTACAATCCCAGAACATCGGCTTTGCCAATAGACAACCTCATTAAGCTGTAATTAGCATCCGAATAACTTACATCGGGGCCTGGGATCGCACTTTACAGGCCATAGTGTCCGAGTTGTTGGAGACATTCGGCTCGACTCTTCTTGTTGCCCAAGGTCGGGAATTCCGTTTGATCTAACGCGGCAATTCGTGTCTCGCTTGCTCCCAACAATCCGATAATCCGCTCACTAGCGCTCGGCTTTCCCTCAATCCTTGCTTTTCCCGTTTCCCCCACGAACTTTTCCACGTGCGTATCCCAACCAAGCTCTCTCCGAGTTTCACTCGCGTATTAAACTGAAATGAGAACGATGTTAAACTCGTAATAAAAATTTGTTGCGAATTCCGCTACGATTTTTCCTCTACTTTGCGTGC
Organism: Ceratosolen corneri; assembly: GCA_030522565.1. Taxonomy (NCBI): domain Eukaryota; kingdom Metazoa; phylum Arthropoda; class Insecta; order Hymenoptera; family Agaonidae; genus Ceratosolen; species Ceratosolen corneri. The sequence goes on from JAPYYT010000945.1 coordinate 19,581, forward strand.
GTGCGCCCTTTTTTTCCCCCCATTTCCTTGCGCTTTTTCCCAAAGTTTTTACCCGTGAAATCGCGTGTTTGAAACTTTGAGTACAAACTCGCGCAGCCATGAGGTTCCACACTCCCAAAGCTTTGCAAAACCCTTCCAATATAAATTGCCTTATTCAATATTGACACGTATAGATCGTATCGATCAAATCATTCATTATATTCGGTTATTATATCGTTTTCACTGGCCCCCGCGAACTTATTAAATGACAATCTCATATTGTCTAGGCAATGTTTACATGAAATTTTACGCAAATCCAATTGATGAAAAGTCCTTCCTCTGCATCATGCAAATCTTCTTCTGTATTATTCTTCATTATTCATCACCATTACATTATTATTAAGCTTAAAAGTTGCAATTATCCGCTTACGCATTGATTGTCGTACAATCGATAATTAATGTAATGGTCGTTTATAAAAAAATAATGTTAATCAGGCGTTGTTGAGCGCAGGGGTATTTAGAGAAACAGTTCAATGCATAATTAGGAAAATGTTTTGACCATGCATACACATAATGAAATGCACGATGAAATATATAAAAATGTAACATTACTTTAACCGAACTTTTCAGCAAGATATTTCAAAATATTTGCATAATAAAAATATACATTGCATTGGTTAAACTATTAGGTTGGAGGCTCGTATGTAAAACCAAGCGAGCCGGTTTATTCTACAATATAAATGATTGGATAAGATAAATTTGCACTTGACGGATCTTAAGAAAGTCACCTACTCCAATGATGTGCTAAAGTGTGTAACATTGGAAACTTGAGACTTTACAATCCCATTAACTCGGAACAAGTAAATACTCCAAAGGTATATGTTTACATTAGGCAAATGAACATGAGAGAGAGTGAGAGAGAGCCAGGCAGAAAGAGAATTAGATGGAGGAAAAATATAAGAATCTACTTAAGCATTTGTCCGATAGTGAAAGGGGAAGAGAAGATATCGAATGTAAAATTTGATTGGGAGAAAAAGCTCATTTATTCGGGGCTAAAAAACTTGATGTTACTTAAATCGACATAGTACTCTTTGTTTATCGCATTTGTCGTTCTCTTTATTTTTACCTCGATTGTGTTATCTAACAAAATTTGTTCCCCTTAATTACACAGGAGAATTTTATTATTATTAAAATCAAAGTTTCGCAGTAAAAAAAAAAACAAAAAAAATGCCATTTATATATTTAATTTTTTATTATAAAAATACAGATCGGTGTAAGTGGATGGTAGTGGCAAGAGAATATTTATCGCTATTCGGTTATAAATAAAAGTCTTTTGTTGTACGGCCAGAGTCAGTTTTCTCCTCATCTCGATAAATTATAGTCGCAGGTTTCGAAAAGAGCGTCAATTGTTTTTTTGCAAGCAAAGTTACGAGAAATCGTTCTGAAATGCTATTATTTGACAGGCTGAATGAGCCACTTAGCTCTTGAATGTTCTTCGAGACGTTTTTCTCTTTAATATTAATATTGCTGTGGATCGTTCCTTAAATAGGATTGAGCGCTTCATCGATGCTTCAAGCGATCCATAGAGGCCAATTGCAGCCAATGTACTGCCCACAAAGGCTTGTGGATTGGAAGAGAGAGAGAGAGCCAGCAAACATCGGATTAATTATTCTCGAAATAAATAAATAAGCCCCGGCATTCCGCAAGGAAGTGATTCTTGAGGGCGCCGGGTAACTAAAACAACAGTTACGTTGGCTCGAATCCACTTCCGTTCGCTCAACGATCCCGGAAAGACAAACAATTCGCAGCAGCAGCAGCAGCGAACTAATTAACGCGGTAAATCTGAGGTTGGAAAGCCAAATAGTTTGGGTCCTCCTCACTCCAACTCCACCCCCGCCCCCCGCGCCATTGACTGCCGACATTTTTAATGAAAACAGCGCGAAAATGCTCGCGTAAGCTGTAATGCCGAGAGGTCCGCGCAACCTCCACGCAGCTCGCAAAAATTTAATAGTTTTCTGATGAAAAGACCTCCTCCCGCCCCCCTCTCGCCTTCATTCACTTTAATACTTTGGCCGCTGCCTCTGCTCTCCTTCCTTTTTATGGCAGTCTAATGAAAGCTTTAACTGACCAACTGAACTTATAGGGCATTTTTTCACTCCCGAGCTCACTTTGTCCTTTATTCCGCTTTTATAGCCCCCGAGTAAAAAGTTAATTTGACCGAGAAGCAGCTTGGCGAGATAATCGCTTAAAATGCTGTCCCATTCGCACCGAGCTTTTTCATAGTTTCCACTATTTTCCCTCTGATTTTCATTAATGCCCCCCCACACTAAAGGAGCTTCGGATTAATAATTTTTTTGTATAACGATTTATTTCGGGAGCTCACATGCTCTCCGCCAAGCATCCACGTATCCAGTATTTACACTTTTATCGAGCATTTATTGATCGAGGGACGCTCCATTTCTTAAACATCATTGTCCGTAATAATATTTTTCCCATCCAATACACGACACTTAAATACCAGATGAAGGAGTGAGCAATTTATTATCTAGCATCTAGCGAAATTGTGATCTATCGGAATAAGATTAACCTACTCACTTAGCACTACTCAAATTATTTGAGTACACGGAGAATCATTTCATTACATTAAATTTTGTCTCCTCGCACATCACTTTACTAGATTGAGAGAGTACTCGAGCCACAGAGAAAGACGGAACGAAGACAGACGGGTGGTGGGCGAGCGACGCTGGTGGCTTCGGTGGCGATGGGGGTGGGGGTAGTGGCGTTGGCGGGGGAGGCGGGGGGTAGTACGGTAGTAACGGCTAATGGGCGAGCGAGGTAGTGGGGGCGACGGGGAGGGAGGAGGGTTAGTTAGGTAATAAGGCAGATAACAAATAACGATATGCGTAGGTAGATGCGCGACTACGCGACGATACCGATAGCATTTCAAATGTAAATGCGACTTAAGATTCCGGGAGTACTTGCAGTTCCACGTGCATCTACATACAATAGTGGCCTTATCAAATGCAGTCTACTTACACTGGTATGTACTTAACATTATGGCATTCTAATAATGCGCTTTTTTAAGAAGCTTTGGACTACCGTGAAATAGTTTAGAATTTATACAATTAGGATGAATTGAATAATATGCATATTAACGTAGCTTACCTCTCATTTTCCATTACGTAAGAACTGACAAAATCTGGAAAAATCCGTGTAACGCAAACTTGGCATAAACGATCGAATCAAGATTTTTCTCCTAAACACATGTCATTCTACTTTTTGGCTAGAAAGCACTTTTAAAAGTGATACAGGTCAATGTATGCGCTAACCATCGATAATGTAATTTGAACGGAGCATAGTTGCTGCTATTACATTACTAACACAGCAAAAGATAACATCATTTGCAGTAATAAGATATTAAGTGGCATTGCTGCAATTAAATAAATAGATGTGAGGAATGTTTGTAAGTGCTGTAATAAATAGTAACAACCCACGAGTCTAAGTACTGTAGGAATTATCGTCACTTTTACATTAAGAGTATACTATAAATACTTGATTCAAAGTTATTACATATTATATGTAATGTATGTGATATTTCAACTACTCGTGGAATACTAAAAATTTGCCAACTTACGTGTGAAACATCGACAATGACAGTATTAGTAAATAGTCAGATAAACTAAACGAATACGATCATAATTATAATTGTAATGTCCAATCAATTTCAATTTCAACCAATGTAACAAAGAAGAAAATTAATTCAATAAATGTAGGAAAAGTTTCGAGTCAAAATACAAATAACTTTCGATGAGTATGTGTAGCAATAATTTTGAACGGTTGGCTTGAAAACTTTATTATCGATTTTGAGAACATAAAGGTTATATTTTTGTAACATTTATAGCCAGTAATTTCAGTATTGTTAACTTGAATTCTCTCTCTCTCTGTCTCTCTCTCGTTTGCAATATTACAACGTGCGTTGTGTAATGCGAGATTGTTGCCAATAATAGTACAAAGAATGAACCTTATAAAATTACAGAAAGTATCTAATTACATGGGCTTCGGCATGTCGAGACAAGGATATCACAAGTTTAGAAGGAGAGAGGATAAAGGTAGAGAAACCTAGAGGATAAATTCCGATGAGAATGCACTTTGCGAATGCTTCTCCAGTCAAAACTTCTTCGAACAATTTTGCGAGAAAAGTGTACTACTTTTGCTTTTCCCTTATTTACTTTTTTGTCATTGCTAATGTATGTTCGCTTTTGTTTCTCGAATTATTTATTTCAATATTTCAAATTTTGAGAAAATTTGCAAAACTGCATAAATATCTTGGCCCCAATGATTAAATGAATTTTATTTTCTGTAATATTGCATTTCACGTATTGTGGGTTAATTCAGCGATATTAAAGCGGATGTGATTGTGTGAAATACACAAGCCATACATTTATCGAAACAATGTTTTATAATGTATAATAATTATTCAGCTACAATTATTAAGATGAATTTGAAATAAATGCGTTGCAGTAAGGATGCGTTTATATGTTTTTCATTTACTTTCATTCCTCGTCACTCGTTACTCAAACATTGTTTTCTTTGACATAAACTTGCATGCTTAACTATACTTTCCCTTAAATAATATTTCAACGGTTGCAAAACTCCAAACCAACCAACACATGCGCGCAAGTAGCCTATCACATCTTATTTACTTATTTACCATAAATAAAATAACAAATTTCATCACCTCAAGTGAATTTTTTTTATATTGATTTTACTCGTGGATTATTTACAATTTAGAGTTCGCAGTTCGACACATTAAACGCTTTTATTAGAATTAACGCTTTCGATCGTGCCTGCTAAAATTCATTTAATATTAATACTTGCGATATTATTTTCAAAAATGTCATACTGAAATAGAACCTGAAGTTCAATATCTACTTCTCCTACTTCTCATTTCAAAATCTATATTTTACATTTTAATTTCTAAATTATTTTACATTTCATCGCACCTTTCATTCGCACAGCTATAACCTTCTTCATTGTCAATCCATCTTTCCTCGTTCTGATCATTTATCGAATTATTGCAACAAAGATAGTGCCGAAAAGATAAGTAAATAGAAATGTTAATATATAGTTATCTTATGAAATATCACGCCAACATTTATTTCTTAAAGTCTAATATTTCGCAAATCTTTACGATGCCAGTTCTTATTGAACATTTAACATTTACTCATAATAATATCATTTATTATAGCATTAATAATAATAAAATAAGTAATTATACATTTTTGACCGTAAAAAATTATGTAATAAATTAGTTTCATCGAATGAACGTAACTAATGTTTGACTCAACGAATTTTATTTTACACGTCATTGCGTTATGAAGATTTATTATTCGAAAAAATTATTTCATTATTATCAGCTTGAAATAACTTTATAGCTAAGTAAATTAATATCGTTAAATGTATTAAAAATTAAAGTGCGAGTTAAAATTATTTCTATCGTCAAAGTGAATTTAATCGAACATTAAATTTCAATAGAAGATTTTTATATTAATTTTATGAAGTACAGGAATGCTGTCGCAATATAAATATTTCATTTCATTGCATGTGATTCGCCGAAATAGTACTAAAATCTACAAATACACGATAAAACAATTTCTAATAGCTTGAAATATTTCTTACTTTACAAATACTTAATTGATAAAAACTGCAATAACCCAGAAATATTAGGACACCATAGAATGCCACAGTAACCAAAAGTTTAACCAAAAGCAACGCATATAAATGTAGATGTGTATAGATGTGTATAGATATATGTATAGATATATAATTGTAGAGGAACAAATGTAGAATCGGAGGGAAAGGGCACATCGAGGGTGTATAATGCGGTATTTTAATATCGGGAATCGGGGATTTGAATTGGTAGGGAGGTTTTCAGGGCCACGGGTGGGAGGGGCGGTAGGGTTGGCCTACTAGTGTTCACGTAGGTAAGATACTTCAATTACCTTTGAAGGAGTTACAGCTCTCGTCTGTCTCGCAATCAAAAAGCTCGCGGCAGCTTGGATATCGCCGTTGAGTAAATACATTCCACTCAGACTCATGAAGAGCCTTTACCACTTTCCATCCCCCCGGTTGTTTACCCTCCCTTTCCCCACCGCTGCTCCAGCTTCTTTTTTTCAGCATAACTTTGATCGGACATTTCCCTTTTACTAGCGAGTCTTAATTTTTTTTTTTTTTCACCCTCTTGTAACGGACTTTTTGCAGACTTAACTCCTCCGCTCGCCAACTCTTTCACGACGAATCCTTTTTTACGCGATAAATTTATTAATTGCCGTTTCTCGCTCGATTTCATTTGGTTAAAAGAATTTAGATCTTTAGGGGGGTCCAATGGTATTTAATTGACGAATTATTGAATTAGCATTTTCATTTTAATGCACGCACTTACGAAACTAAGATTTCAAGCAACAACTTCCAATTATAAACGACTATTGTTTATTGCTTTAATTAACCGGTGCCATTTATTTAGCGGGCAAGCATTCAATTTACACAAAAACAGTCGCGTTCTATAGTTGCAGCTCGTGCGTTTATAGTTGTTACCTCGAGTCAATTATATTATGCAAAATTTTATGAATTAAATAGTAACGTAACCATAAATTCGGAAAATTAATTAAAATGAATATCGTTATTGTAATTACTGTTACTATATTATTATTATTATTATTACTCAATTTGTATTAAAAAAAAGTTGCGTGTTCACATTTGTATGAGAGAGAGTGTGTGTGTGTGTGTGTGTGTGTGTGTGTGTGTGTGTGTGTGTGTGCGCGTGCGTGCGTGCGTGCGTGCGTGTGCGTGTGTGTGTGTAATCATATTATGACTTGGTCGCACAATATTCATGCAATGAAATAAAAATTATTTGGAAAAAGAGAATTAGAAATTAAAAGTAATGTTTTTATTCGAGTTTATCATAATTTTGGAAGATTAAATAAAAGTAGCAAAGAAATCCAAGTGTAAGCTATTTATTGCTAAATACTGCTATATATATATATATATATATATATAGAAAACAATTTGGTTGAGATTTTTATAAACCCTGTTATAATTAATTTTTTGCTCTATAAAGTGTGTGCGCGCGCGCTCGTTTGTACGCAGAATAAAAGAAATGCTCGCGTGTAAAAGCCCATAGACGCGAGGAAAATTGCATACTTCTAGTTTCAAATTAAGCAGAAATGAAATGTAATAAATAACCAGATCAAACACTGTCCTTTTCTTCCCTTATCGGTGGGCAAGCCCGAACATTTTTTTAAATTGGTAAGCATGCGGGCAAGCACGCTCAGTCATAGCGATATATTCAGTTTGAGCAAAAGGGAAATGCAGACGTAGTAGTCGCATCATCTCAAACATGTTGAAATGCAACGAAGCAAAATAAAATAAAGAGCGAGCAAACTAAGTTCGTATAAGTATATTCGACGTGAATGTGTAAGAAGGTTACTTTAATAAAGGTCGGCTTTCAGTGAAACTTTTCCTTCCCCGTAGTGTTTACGTAAAGTAAACTAATGCATATATAAGTTTCAAAATACATAATAGTTGAAAAGAAATTGAAAATCAAATAATAACAGATAACTGCTTTCTCATAAAAGGAAATATTTACTTTGGTATGTTTTTTTATAGAATTTTACAAATGGAAAATTATAAAATAATTCAGAGCAATATACAACTATAGACATTACTAAACCAATAAAAATCTATATAATAAATTTACAAAAATGTATGTCAGAAAAGTCTGAAATGTAATTAATTTGTTAACATTAAGAATGTTCTAAAGGCAAAATTTACTTTGATTCCCTTATAAAATATATATCAAATTTTTTTTTGCTGTTTAATAAAATAACTCGTAAGAAATATCAAAAATAAATTTAAAATCTCATATATGTATGAATTTACTGAAATAAAAATTAATTCAAGTAATACTTCATTGATTGATCTCCATTCCAATTACAAGCCATTAATTCACTATACATGTAATTTTTTATATTTCAATCTATTGGATTTCCTAGTAAATATATATATATATATATATATATACAAATGGATTATAGAAAAATATAAAGTGTACGAATTTTAGATTAAATTCTAAATAAGTTCGCAGCTTCTTGTCTATTTTTCTCTTTTCTTTTCTCCCTGCTGTTATTGCCCACATATACAAATACGCACAAATACGCATAAAAAAACTGCACGTGTATTTTTTCACTTAGAAAATGATCAAATTTAGTTGAAAACGATTATGAAACAACACGAACCGTTTTACCGTTTTTTTTAACATTTACCATAAACTCTTTTCTCGAAACAAGTTTTTCTCTAAACGAATATTAAAACATTATTATCCGTATTATTAGAACTGCTAGGTTAAGTACGAAATCTTTGCAATCTAAATGTATTAAACTGAAATATTTATATAAATGATAAATTTAATATATCAATTGTAATGTATAAATTTGATAAATTTTACTTTACCGTTTAACATTTATTCTAACTATTTGAGACTATTGAAAATATAATTTAAGCTGAAACAACATGTGGGAATAGCATAAGTATGGTTAAGTGATTGAAAGTATTGTTTTATTAAAATAAATGTAGAAAATTAATGAAAATAATTTTGAGGAAATATCGAAGATATCTATGTGCCTATTTATGTGAAATTTCATTCATTTTAACTCAATAAAAGTATTATTATTAGACAAATGTCAAATATATTTTATGAGAGAGACACTATGCACTTGACTGAAAATTCTCTCAATTATATTATTGCAATTTAGGATATCTAATTGAAAACATTCTTTCTATAAACTATAATGATTATTGCCATTTCATGTTAAAAGATTGTTCAGACTCCACATTATATTTTAAGTAATATTTGAAGTACAGTGTTTTGCTACTTTGAGCAAGAAAAATGAAAATATCACTATAAAAGCAATTGGATCTTAAAATTGTTTATATACACCGAATATGAGCAAGTTGCAGTAATTGAGAACAATATGTATATATATAATAAATTGTCTTTTAATAATAAATTAATAATACGCGAATGAAAAATGAGAAACTGTTCAAAGAAGATATATTGTAAAGATTACAGCAAATTCTTAAAATAAGTAAGGCGAATATATAAAATCACTTTAAATTTCAATAGGATTAAACCTGAATAAATTAAAATAAGAAATAAGTTAAATTCATACTTAATTAAATCAATAACTAAAGTTGAAATATATTAAAAAGGAAAATTCAGACAATTTAATAAATCATTTGATAATTCTATATAATTTACAAGAAATTTCAACAATTCCATTGTAATTGTAAATGTAAATGAAAAAAATAGATTAAATGGAAGTATCTTAAATATAGATTAATTGTATAATGAATGTGATGAGGTAATAAATCATCATGTAAATAAATAAATAAACAATGATAAAATTAAAAAAATACAATTAAAGGTTTTCGGGTTATTAGAATTTTTAAACGGGAAAGTAAAAAAATTGGAATCTGAATTTAATCAAAACATTTAATAATAATTGACAGTAATGACTAAACTTAAACCTTAAATAATCGAAAAAATGAAATAGACAATGATAATAAAGCACATTAAGTTTTCAATTCTATTAAAAAGATTTATGAATTTATTAAATTATCTCCTGATTCACTGCAAATTCAAATAAAGTTCAATAAACTTCTGCTAAAAAATCCGATTCCTCAAATATTATTAAAAGTATTATTATAGCTAAAAATTATTATAAATCTTCTACAAGTATATATCTTATAAATATTTACATAAAAATATATTTTTTTAAGTATTAATGAGACTTTAAAGTATAATAGACATAACGTAATGTTAATGCGAGTAATTCGTATATTTTTTTATACATGGAGATGAAAAGTTGAAATAGTCATGGTAATTCATTTTTTGAAGAAGCAATAAAGTTTTGCTAAAGATTCTTCACAAAATAATTCTTCAAAAACATCAATTTTTATCAAAAAATCGTAACAGTTTTCAAATTGAAATTGATAGAAATCATTAGAAACTAAGAAAATATTGATTAGCCATTAAATATTCAGTGAATGTTTCAAAAGTCCAATATAAATTTTAAATATAAATTTTAAATAAGAAAGTACACAGAACTCAAAGTTTTATGAAAATATTTGAATAGTGAGTTTAAACAATATTCAATGCAATATGTAATAATATTTTAAAATGTATTACAATAAATTGTCTGCGAGTGTATGTATAATGATGTGTGTCCGGTAATAATATTTAAAAACCAACATATAAATATTGTAGATTGTTTGCCATTAAATCACTAAAAGATTAAATAAAAAAAATTAAATCCAATGTAACTATAGCGTGTAGGGATGAAAATTGCTTTTGTAAAAACTTTGTCTTTGAAAAACGCTAAGACCGAACAGAGCGTATTTTAATTTTTAAAAAAATATCGTTTAATACAAGTGTGCATAACAGATTAAATATATTAAAAATTGTAAAAATAAACTATTTAACTTTTTAAGAGTTTGAATGAAAATTATTATTCCTTTGTCTATGAAAAAATCACATAATGAGATTTTCGTAAACTTTCTATTTGCAATTATGAGATGGTATTGATGTATAAATAAATGAATAAAATCCAGGTATCGCGATAATGGATTTCATTGTATCTAAGTAATTGATTCGTTTATAAATAAATGAATTGTCGGAATGCCACAATTTATTTTTAAGTGTCCATGCAATTAAATAAATTAATTTTTTGTACATAGAAGGATTAAAGAGAAATTGATGTAATAAAATTATGTTCGAATAATATGTCATTTTATAATATGTAACGGACTAAGTGCAAATATATTATGCCAAGTAGAGAAAAATAAATTGAAAATAGATAAATGTCTATTTACCTTTTGTACGACTAGTGAAATGTAGTTTCTTTTTATTTGATACAAAATTAAATCGAAATTTGTTGGAATAAAAATTTTTACAGTTAGTATGAATTTTCTATATCGCATTCCTATAATCTACATTCAAATGAATAATTATTCTTCATGGAAACTCAATTATATTTATTGCCGACATTGTTAATTATACATTGTGCCATGGAATTTAAATAATTGTGTCGATTATTGAGAATAAATGAAGACTTGCAGGTTAATTTCAAAACAGTTTGAAATAATGAGCGATCCATGTACAATAAAAATTCTAAGGCTAATGAATCGAAGCGAAGTAGTTATCAATCGAAACGTAAAAAACTTTTGAAATTCGTTATGCATTCATCATTTTAAAAACTTTAGCTTCCTCCTTGTTCTCTTTAATTACTTCACCCTTCAATTGAAAAAATAAACGATTACAACTACAATGTAGCAAGTTCGACTGGAATATAAGCATTTAAATATCAAATTAAAAGTATAATCGATAATGTACAGTAAATAAATAATGAATGCTATATTAAAAGTCTTAATATTTCAACGGCAGCTATTAATGAAGCTCGTGGTAGTGACTATTAAAGGTATTGTCCACTGTACTTGTCCAACGTACTTTCCATTCGTCAAATTTACTCACTTCCTCTCTCTCTCTCTCTCTCTACCCCACTCTCCCTATCTGCCTGTCTTTCTCCTCGGCAATATACGCAGACACACGCAGACCTACGCACACAATGCCCAAATAGATTTATACACATGCATAATGCTTTTTTTCTTTCCACTTTTACTCCCACTACTGAATTTTCTTTTTCCCCTCTCGTTATTCATTACCCTAATGAGAATTTCGTTAACTAAGTGCCTGGAAAGACAAGGAGTACAGATGCGAGCGAGCTATTATTTTTTTACATTCATACATTAATGCACAACGTATAGCTAGTATTTTTAAAAACGGACTATAATTAGTTGTGATTAATTGTGATTAATTGTAATAAAAATTTTATAAATTCTGTAAATCTATATTTGCAAAAACTAGTTTAATGCAGTACGATTTGCAATAACTAACCGTTTATTCTAAAATGCCGTCAACTCTTCCATAGGACACATCGAATTTATTTCTGCCTATTACTTTTCAATTATAAATAATGTGCGTAATAAAATACAATAACATAAAAACAGTTTATTGAAACATCTTAAATTCTAGTTACCTTATTTGCCGAAAAATAAAAATATAATTATTTTTAAATGCGTACTATTTTCAACTTTTCATACATTCGAAATATATCATGTTTTACAAAACTAATCTTGCAAATAAAAAAAAATCTAATCTTATAATAATTAAGCTACAAATGTATCTTTATATCTGCTCTATTATTTTTTTTATAATTGGCATAATATAAAAAAAATCGAAGGCCGAGTACGAGCGAATAGGAAAAGTATAACTTGAAATTAGCGTATAAAACAGGTTATTGTGCTATGATCTGATCTGATCTGAGAAGTAATAAAGAAATATGTTGTGTACATAATAAAGATTTATAATATATAAAAACAATTTTTTTCATATTCATAATCAATTTCCACCTTCTGAATATGAGTTCTTATATAAATTAAGTACTTGTTTTTTTTTATGTTTAAATAGTCAAGTAGTTTTAGTCTATTAGACGCACGAATCTTAATAAACAAGTTATCCGTGAAATTTAATAGATGTTACTTTTAAATGTCAACACAACTTTATTTCTCTGTGATTCGGAAGAGAATAAATGTAGAATTTTCTCGCTCTGTCAGTGTCCAATAGAACTAAGAAGCACCGCCGCACAAATGGCCTTACCTCTTAATAATGCTATTATAAATTTTCCGTAATATATACGTGTAATGGCTAATCACCCAAGTAAATCTTTATTTAAATCCCAATATTTATTGACATTGAGACTATAATTTAGAATTTGGATAGAAATGATTCTAAAAACCATCAACTCGCAGAGCAACAAAGTCGTCCAAGATGAAACGATGAGCCCCAAAGCTCCAACCTGATATATATAAATAAAGACAATTAAATAGCAAATAAGTATTGTATATTTTTGAGAATAATCTGGAAAGTAAATATTGATGAGAATAACAGACAAAGAGCACGCAATCAAATGAAAAAACTAAATGTGATATGTACGTGAATTAAAGTCGAGCACTAGAGAATTCGACGTGTTGTCAATTATTGCATCTTTCAATTAAATGTCATGAACTCCCCCGGGAGAGAGAGAGGGAGAAAGAGAGAGAGAGAGAGGAGTACCAACTAAAATCCAGTCACACGGTTGACCGAGTCTATACGACACATATACAACATCTTTCATTTCCATGGTTTTATGCGACTCGGTGCTTCGACGTTGTTGATAATTCAAAAACTCTTGTTTAATCCACATTTAAGATTAATCCTTTTTAAAAATAAAAATATATTTTTAATACTTTTATAAACATATTTGAAGTAAGTTTTTTTTTATGGAAAAAGCACATATTTAAATAATAAAGTGGACGGAAAACACGGAAAAGAGAGGATAATTTTTTATCGTATTCCCTGTTACTTATAAAATTTAATATTTACGTAATACCAATTAAAAATACCCAAGTTGTAAAAAAAAGTTTTCACTAAATTTATGGAAATATGCTGTTTTATTACAGCGAGCTTTATAATTTAATCAATAAATGGGTTTTATTACTGAAACTTCAAATGGCTATTTTGTAGAATGTATAAAGAGAAAATTTCTATTTCATAAAGGAATACTTTTATAATTTGAATCGAGCGCCGATATTCTAATAATGTTGGCAATATTTTCACAATTATTGTCTCTGTATACCAAAATTAATTTAATTCCAAATTGCATAGTTTTAAATTTGATGATATAATATTGCAATTCAATTAAATAACTTAATATTATAATCTCCATCTTTAGTCGGCATTACAATAACAATGTGACGATTAGAAAAAATTCAGAGAGAAAAAACGAAATTTGCATGAAATCATTTGATTTGTGTGAACCTTAGGCGAATCTACCATTGTCATTTAATTAGTAATTGAGGAATAATACCATGGAATACTACTTTTTGCAATAGTAATCTTATAAATGGCGCATCTCTTGCCACGCCACTTGCTTATTTACTTCAAATTATTCTCCACAATTTATTGTCTATGGTTTATCATTAATTATTTATTAGTGAGTCGATTCTTGTGCCACGTCCTTGGTATCAATATTATGCCCTCCTGACTGCTTCACGTACTATCATTTTTACTTTTAGATGGCGAAAAATTCAGTATCAATTCCATCAAATTCCAGGGATAAATTATGAAATGTCATACAAGTAGGTGAAAATATAAAGTTAAAAAGAATTTTAGATGGAGGATAATAAGAGCCTATTTGATATAATTTTCGAAACACGCCACTTCTTAATGTCACGCAAGCCAATTAAAAGTACTCAGGCCTATTTTCGACTTTTGTCCACCACACTTTTTAAATGGGAGAACGGAAATATAAAATATCAAAGTAAAACTGAATTACCAGGGAAGATTTTTTGATAAATCAAAGTCACATCCTTAAAGAAAGAATACCTAAGCAAAGCATACACACTCGCGATATTAAACAAATCGCTCTCAAGAGCACTGGAGGGTCCTGCGCCTTCACCCCATCCCCCCTTCCCTCCCGCCCCTCACTCCACTCACGCGCTCCATCTCCCGCCGCCGCCCCTTCTCTCTACTCCCACGGCACCCCATGCAGCGGCAATGAAACGCAAGACCGAAGCACAAAACTCCGGACAGGTTCCGGCTGTACGTCTCAGCCTTCTTCCGAAAATTGTGCGGATAATCCCAGTCATAAGGTAGCACTGAGCGCGCCAGGATATGTGTTTGTTCAGATATTTATAGACACGTGTCCATACATAAAGAGAGAGGTATATATATATAAGGAGAGAGAGAGAGAGAGGGAGAGAGAGGGGGGCAACTCTCCCCCTCCTCCCCCGCCCGCCGCCCCTC